>BQNB010000446.1:69690-171881 GCA_026074375.1 Tanacetum coccineum | reverse complement strand
TATAAAAATAGTGGAATTTAACTAGGAAGCTTTCAAAACAATAATAAATTAATACCTTTCAAAATTTTGGGGTGTTACAGAAGTGGTACCCGAAACACGTCATGGCTGCAACCATATGATCAACCCGCCAAGATACCAATTTCGGCAAACTACACTTACCAAGGTAAAAAAAGCTGACAAATATCATCATCGCTTGGAGTATATTGCATGTCATAGAAAGCAGAAATGATAAACATGTTTCAAAGGACCAGGAATGTACCCGATCTGCCATGGCTGCAAACACGTAGTCGTGCTGCCTTACCATATAACACAAAATGCGAGTGGGTCGAATAAAGAAATGAGGCCGGGTTACATCAAATGGGAGTGGGATGAACTCAGGTCGCGGGCCGTGCGGGTAGCATTAAAAGCTTTTACCCAAGCATTCGCTATAAATGTAAGGTTTTAAAATTATAATGTAAGGTTTTGATGATACAACATCATAAAATGCACGCACGCATCATCAAAGCACGTTGTATGCATCAGCAACGCATACTGTAAGAAGTGCGAGTATCATTGTATATGAGGCTCAGATTAGAAACAATCGAACAAAAAAGATACATCCGCCGTGGCTGCAAACATGATAAGTTTCCCCGCCAAGCTATGAACAATCTCACCTTTGTCAAACCTAGTAAAATCATCACAGCCTCTTACAATCGATATGACCATCATTTTCATCTCATAAAAATCGACTGAAGCTGCAATAAGCTAACAAGAAACAGTTTTCGGCTAGAATAAGCAAACATCATTTCCATAAGGACAATGCAAGTAATTACTTTAAGCAAAAACGATAACAACAACTTCAACAACAACTTAATATCCTTAAACAAAGAGCAGTCTCTCTTTGTGATTACCAAAGCACACAACTTCCCATAATATACGTAGCGGGGGTTAGCCACAACAGAATTGGTACCCAAAACACGTCATGGCTGCAAAACCATTTTCGGCAACAGTTAGAGTCTGTAAAACCAAGCTCAGGTCAGCCACAATGGAAGACGTACCCGAAACACGTCATGGCTGCAACCATATGATCACCCTGACAAGATACCGGTTTCGGCAAACTACACTTAGTAAGATAAAAAAAGCTGACAAATATCATCATCGCTTGGACTATATTGCAGGTCATACAAATCAGAAATGATGAACATGTTTTAAAGGACCGGGATTAGAATGTACCCTATCTGCCATGGCTGCAAACACGTAGTCGTGCTACCCCGCCATATAACAGAAACGATGAGCGGGCGTTTTAAGCATAAACAAATCACGGTGTAAATGCAAATTTGAGGGCTTGTTTTGCAGCCAATAAGACTATCACCATTGTCACGCAACCATTAGTATCATCATACACCAGGGATAGCGGCAACGAAAGGAGCACTGGCATCGAAGGAGCGTAAGCCGAAAGTATAAGAAAGCCCAAACCATAAATCATAATTTTAAACAGAAAGAACAAAGCCAAGTTTCAATTCATCATAAAGATCATGAAATCAAACTAGAAAACGCATACCTGCTTTTTTGCAAGGTTAATAATGCCCAAAAAATAGTGAACAAACCAAAAACGCCAAACAAATCCCCTTTGCCTCATATATAATTATAGTGAGCAAAGATCGATGATACCTCTTTTTTACAATTATTGTGTCACCGAAACCACCATCACCAAACAAATCCCCTTGCCTCATATATAAAGGCAACAACAAAGAACAAACCACAATTAAAACCAACGCGATTAGATAGCATACATGATTCTTTCTTTTTATGTGTGTGTGGCTATTTGAAAACAATTTCAAGTGTACGGATCTGTTGTGTTTAAAATCCTGGTTGAGTGATCAAGCAATTATACTTGGGGGTTCGAGATCAGTTATAGTAGGAATTTTAAGTTGATTCAAACACCCTTAGCTCTATAGGTATAAGTTGATTCAAACCCCATGATCGACTTCATACCTCCAATAACTACATATTTATAGTCTTTTATCGTTTCTTCTTATAAATGTAGTCCGCAATACCGACTGAGGAAAGATGAATGAATAGTTTAACTATTAGCAGATGTGTTTGTATGGCCCAAAGGAGAATTACGGGTCATTCAAATGGGAGACCAAACTGCTGATGAATACTTTTCAAAGATCGAGGCTATCCTCACCCTTCTTACTGATTTAGGTTCGGATATGTCTGATGACGATGTAGTCACATACGCCATCAACGGCTTAAGCGACAAATATGGGAGTCTCGCTCAAATCATAGCACACAAGGATCCTTTCCCTGACTTGGCTACTGTTCGATCGATGGTGGCAACGGAGGAGCTGAGGCTTCGTTCTCGGTCTTCTGTACTCCCTACTGGCACTACTTCAAGTGCTCCTCAAGTGCTATTGGCTGAAGCATCAAGTCGTAATCAAACGGGATGGAACAATCGTGAACGGGACAACCGTACCACAACACGTGAGGTGTGTCGTAATTTTGGACGTGGCTTTTGTCGTTGGGGCGATGCTTGTCGTTTCCTTCATGACTCCTCTCGTTCCTCAGGTACTCCTCGCAACAGTAATAATTCTACAACTCATCGCACCACTCAGGGGACTTTACCTATGCATGCTGGATCTCAATCTGGTGGGTTGAATGTATCACAACAACAGCAGCTTCTACAACTCTTACAAGCCCAACAAACCATGTTGGCCCAATTTGGTTTCAATGGCTTATCAGGCCAATCTCGGCCCACAGCTCCACCAGGCTTCCAGTCTGGTCAACAGCCGGCCCAACAAGCCTTCAGCCCACAACAGCAGGCTCTTCTCTCGGGTACTGTACAAGGTTCGACTCCAGCAAATGGTCAAGCAACGCTTTTGCCTCAAGCGTTTAATACCATGACTCTTCGGGATCCAACAGATGCAAATTGGAACATGGATACTGGTGCGTCGTCTCATCTTAACTCTAATGCCACTAATTTAAGTACTCTTTTTAATTCTTGCATGTATCCATCTGTTCTTGTTGGTGACGGGAAATCCATTCCAGTCACCAACACGGGCCATAGCACTTTACCTACTCCTTACAGACCTCTTCACCTAAATAATGTACTCATAACACCCAACATTGTTAAAAACTTAATTTCGGTCAGACAGTTCGTTAGAGATAATAAATGTACCATTGAATTTGATGAGTTTGGTTTTTCTGTTAAGGATTACTGGACCCGTCAAATTCTACTCCGATGTGACAGCACGGGTGATCTCTATCCGGTCACATCTCTGTCATATCCTCAAGCTTTTTTGGTCGGTCAGCAGACGTGGCACCAACGACTGGGTCATCCTGGAAGTGAAGTGTTACGTCATTTAGTTTCTAATAATCTGATTTCTTGTAATAAGACTAAGTCCACTGTGCTTTGTCATGCTTGTCAGCTTGGCAAGCACGTGCGACTTCCTTTTTCGCTTTCTGAAACAGTTGTTAAGTCTCCTTTTGACATTATTCACTCAGATTTGTGGACTTCTCCACTTTCGAGTGTTTCAGGCATTAAATACTATGTTTTATTTTTAGATCATTTTTCGCATTACTTGTGGGTGTATCCTCTTCGTAATAAGTCTGATGCATTGTCTAAATTCATTCATTTCCGTGCTTTTGTTAAAAATCAGTTTCAGTGTGATATTAAATCCTTGCAATGTGATCATGGAGGTGAGTTTGACAACAATGCCTTACACCAATTATTTGCCACCAATGGTATTACCATTCGTTTCTCTTGTCCCAAAACATCTCAACAAAATGGCAAGTCGGAACGCATGATACGTACAATTAACAACCTCATCCGTACCTTATTATTTCAAGCACACTTACCCCCTACCTTTTGGGTTGAAGCCCTTCACATGGCCGCACATCTCTTAAACATTCTTCCATCCACTGCGATTAACAATGAGATACCACATACCCGTCTTTATAAGACAACACCTAATTATGCCGATCTTCGTGTATTCGGTTGTCTTTGCTACCCACATGTTCACACCAATCACAAACTCGAACCCCGTGCTACTCCCTCCCTCGATATTTTTCCTGTTGCTGCCCCACCAATCACCGTGGTATCGTTGTCTTGGCCTAAATACGGATAAAATCATTCTATCTCGTCACGTGACTTTTGATGAGACGGTTTTTCCGTATGGGTTCTATGACTCCCGATGCGTCACCACCATACAATATTCCCCTTTGACAACCGATCCAATTATTAATACAAAAAACATATCTCCATAATATCCCACAATTAGGGTCTCCCCCCCAGTTGCCGCAATAAACTCCGAACAACCCACATCTCCCTCACCACAACCCACTTCCACTTCCCAGCCCACTCTACTGACCCGCCAACCAATCATCCCATCAAACACCACAACTTTGGCAGCCCACTCCTTCCCGCCCCTACTTAAACCCAACACCCACGACTAATACTTTTCACCCACAAACACTATTACCACCCACTCCTCCCCGGTTCCTCTCACCCGCTAACCACCCCACCACAACAACCCAACCGCAATCCGCGATTGACTTCCCATCTAGTCACACGATACCGTGTAGGAACTAATCGTCCTACGCAACGATATACTTTATTTGTGTCACTATTTCCCCTATTTTGCCAAAGTCCTACAACCATGCTTTTCAAGACACGCAATGGTTAACGTGCTATGCTTGATGAATAAAATGCTTTAATTTTAAAAATAAAACATTGGACTTCTTGTGCCACGCCATTCGGACGCGAACATTGTTTCGTATCCTATATGGCTTTTTTCGGCATACACACACATAATGTCGAGGATGGCACTCTTAAAAATCGTTACAAAAAATGCCTCGTCCTTGTTGCGAAATTGCAGCACTCAGAGACTCAGCTTACAGGTATTTATGTTGATAGAGACTTTTCGCCCGTTGTTAAACCGGCCACTATATGGTACGTTAACAATAGCTAGCACTATCACGACATTGGCCTGTTCATTCAGCTTGAATTCAAGATAAACTGTTTTTCGGCTTATTTTGGTATTGATCCATAGTTAAGCTATTACACTTGGTGTTTGGGTATACGTGAAGCACGGCTAGCACTCCGGACGTATTTGTTTACGTGTTTGTGTGAGCACTCGTAGAGGTGACCACTTAGTCACTAGTTTCTCATTCTTGGTTTCTATTAATTGCTGGTGTCTACAAGGGTATGTACCTATTTACTCTTTTACATTCCTTATTGTGTTTTACATGTGTGTTAATTATTATACTAGACTAGATCTATCCGCTGCGTACTCGTAAGAGTTAATTGGTTAACTTGATTGTTAAATTCCAACACAGAATTGGTACCCAAAACACGTCATGGCTGCAAAACCATTTTCGGCAACAGTTAGAGTCTGTAAAACCAAGCTCAGGTCAGCCACAATGGAAGACGTACCCGAAACACGTCATGGCTGCAACCATATGATCACCCTGACAAGATACCGGTTTCGGCAAACTACACTTAGCAAGATAAAAAAAGCTGACAAATATCATCATCGCTTGGACTATATTGCAGGTCATACAAATCAAAAATGATGAACATGTTTTAAAGGACCGGGATTAGAATGTACCCTATCTGCCATGGCTGCAAACACGTAGTCGTGCTACCCCGCCATATAACAGAAACGATGAGCGGGCGTTTTAAGCATAAACAAATCACGGTGTAAATGCAAATTTGAGGGCTTATTTTGCAGCCAATGAGACTATCACCATCGTCACGCAACCGTTAGTATCATCGTACACCAGGGATAGCGGCAACGAAAAGAGCGCTGGCATCGAAGGAGCGTAAACCGAAAGTATAAGAAAGCCCGAACCATAAATCATAATTTTAAACAGAAAGAACAAAGCCAAGTTTCAATTCATCATAAAGATCGTGAACCCGTGACATTGATATATATACTAATAGTGTGGTAATTATATAAATTTGGTCACTTCTTTTAGCTGCCACCGACAGTTTGAGTAGTTGTTGCGAGTGTGCGGGTTGTATCATCAGAGCTTTAAACACCTTCTGGATGGAAGAAGATAAGTATATCTACTCTCTCTTGCATTTTTACTTTTGAAATGTATATTAGAAGTTACGCTTATTGACTTTGTGCTAAGTTTTCCATGCAGGAAGAATCACTTGCAGCTTTACCAAACAATGGGTGTGTGGATGTGCCAACTACTAATTGTGCCAACACATAGTCAAAGATACCGGGTGAAGGTATTGGCAAAGAACTTAACGATATAAGCACTTCAATTTTAGGGTGTTTGGGTAAGCCTGTTTCTAAATGACCAGTCTTTTTAGGTAGGAAATAGGCTAATAAACATAAACACTTTAATTTAGACTTTTAAAATCAAGTAGGCTTGGAATTTTAAGTTGATTCAAACACCATGATCGACTTCATACCCCCAATAACTACATATTTATAGTCTTTTATCGTTTCTTCTTATAAATGTAGTCCGCAATACCGACTGAGGAAAGATGAATGAATAGTTTAACAACACAAACTTAAAATGCTTAAGATGAATCATTAGTTTAACAACACAGACTTAAAATGCTTAAGATGAATCAATAGTTTAACAACACAAACTTAAAACGCTTCATTTTAACCGAAACTGGTAAATTTGGTAGAGAAGTAATGTCATTCACTTTGCACTCTCTCTTCAGCCTTGGTACAAAAGCTAAACATGTTGGATTAAGCGATACTGAAGCTCAAGGTGAATAATATGTCTTTTTAATATATTATACTCGCTTTAGCAACCAAGGGTCAGATTAAGCTGCATTTGGTTAGAACTGATAATGTTAAAAATGAATTGGTAAGAATTTCTTCTAATGGGCTCTTGACAACACTGAATGAATTAGTTGCAATGACCTTTGTACTGATGCCTTCCCTTCTATTGGCAGGTCTTCAAATGCGAGTATGTTGTATGTGGTGAAATCGTCTCCTTGCTTCAGGTTATACAATGATCACCAACTGATTTCTTGTTCGGAAATTTATTAATGAAAAGTATATAAACTACTTTTTAAGTGTGTTGGACGAACACTTTCTCATTTTCTAGATTGTTGTCATTGCAGTTAACGATCAACGGCCAAGTGCAGCGGCTACCGATTTCCATAGGAACAACGATCGCAGGGACCACGTCGGATAAATATGTTAAGGCTGCTTTGAATTCAGCAACTGTTGTAGTATTGCCTTATCTGATAACTTTGCTACAATGTTGTTTTTATATTAGATAATCACACACTACATGAATTGTTTTCTGAATCATAGCTTTTTAAGGTTTCGACTATATGTGGAAAGTTCAGATAATATAACTGTATTTCATTAACTCTAGGATTCTACTCCTTGCGAATTGCTTCCAAAAAAAAGGTGGTGATAGTTACCCCCGCGACAACGCGCGGGTTAAATTCTGACTCGTTAAGGACTAAGGAGCGAGTAAAACGTCGTCGTTTTTGTCTCGCGGATTTAGTTAGCCCAACAACATCCCAGGCCCTAAAAAAGGTAATAATTTCTTTTACAAAATAACCTCTGAAGTTTCAACTATTTACGACTTTTTTATATAACAAATTTTATTTATCAAATATCTAATAAATATGTAGCGAAATTATAAATAAAAAATATACCGATAAAAATGTCTCTGGATCACGAACAAAACGAATCAAATATTGATATGCTTTACATGTACGTACGATTTTATAAAAAAATGTTAAAGTTTAATAATAACAAAATTCAAAACACACCTTAACCTATCTAACAAATTTTTAAAACCCCCTAGAGTTTATTTAAACAGCATTTTAGGGAAAAGAAAATCGTATTTAAATTTTTTTAAATAAAAACATTTATTTATCAAATATCGTTAAATTGACGTCTTAACGTTTGATAAGAATTTCAACACGAATTAAGTGCAAATAAGCCCCGTCGCAACGCGGCGGACGGGTATTTCCTCGTTTTAATAAAGGCCGAGCTAAACTTATTATAGTCGAGTGGGTCTAAAAGTAAACTTAGTAGTAAGATTTTCAAATAATATAAGCGGGTTTAAAATAATAATATGCACAAAGTGACAAATTTATGTGTGTGGTGCGCTCCCTCTATGACCTGTATGTGATGATTTGTCTCGACTATTTCTTAAATAAAGTTGGAGCCCAAAAAATGTGAAGAAATAAATGAATTGGAGCCCAAAAAATGTTAAATGAGAGAATATATGCTTGGATTCGGTGGTTAGTATCGGGACAAGGAGGTTAAGGTCGAAACAAAAGATGGGCAACAACGGATTTCTTTCTTTCGTCATTTCCCGCTACTTTTCGTTTAATTATCCTTAATTTTTAACTAGTTACAACTTATCAATTAGTTAAATTTTTATTCTTTTCTACACATCTCTGTTTTATTACTTTTCACAAGGCGTGCCCATACCCGTGCGTTGCATCGGGCTTGATCTTTAGAAAAAATCTAAGGGTGCGTTTGGTATGCTAAAGGGAATCACTATCGGTATGATTTTGATTAAAGAGTGGTATGTAATTGAGGATACCAATTTCATTGTTATTGTTTGGTGTAAATTTTAAAATGTGAGTATCACAATTTTTGTGAGCCTAAAAAATAAAATACTTACCTATAACAATTCTAGTAGGCCTCAAAATAATTCAACTAAATGAAAGAGGACAAAAAATATATTATAATATAATAAAATATATCAAGAAACTTTGGATGAATAAAAGGAATGATGAAACCCACCATTATAATATGATATGAGGATACCCTCACTTTGTAGGTTTTCAAAAAGCATTACCCCACTCCAAACATCTTTTATGATTGTCATATCCATTACTCATTCCCCATATACCCCTACCAAACGGACCCTAATTGTAACTGAATCCAAACTATAAGATTGTCATATGTACTTTTAGTTCAGATTGCATAAGTGTCATCAGCATACTAAAGCATAATATTAAAATATGTAAAGTGACATTAACGAGACATATAAAAAAAGATGATATTCGTTCCATTTTTTTAAGCTCGATATCATGCCCGCAACCTTAGGATTTATAAACTCACAGGGAGCATTTGACACCCCTCTTGTTAAATAATCAAATCCACATACATGCTCTAATTCTAACCATTTACACAACCACATCTCAGTACTTTATTCATTTGTGCAATGAGTTTTTGTTTATGTCAACCATTTAGACGTCCAAACAGCCCATTCTATTGTCTCTGTGCACTATCTGAGATCCAAGCCCAAAGTAGACTTAAATTAGTTTCTGCATAATCTTTTAGAACTTTGGTTTGCTGCCAAAGATAGTTACTAATGCAAATTATTAAAACAACTGTATCACCTAATACCGGCTAATGCAAATTATTAAAACAACTGTATCACCCAATACCGGCTAGCAAGAACATGTTCTTTGTGAAAAACATCTAATGTAGAAAATAAAATAGCGCTTATAAATTCTTAAAAGTGAACATCTTAAACCTATGAAGAAAAACTTAGGTATACAATTAGGTCAACTTATGTTAGCTTAAGAGTGTGCATTAAAGCAAGTCTTGGTATAGCAAAATAATCATATTATAGCTTTATGGTTTCCGCATAAAAAAGAGTGTTGTTGTATTTTAAGCTAAACTGTATTGAATCCTCTTTTATGGAGTAAGGGATTCTATGCGGTTACCTAAATATAAAATCTCTACCTCACGAACATAGAGAGCTTTCCTAACTTCTTTATCATTAGATCTTGACTGCAAAACCAATTCAATACTCTAGACCCAGGGGACACATCAATCTGCACACATCAATAAAGAAAGTAAGAAGATATCGTATTGCACCTCTTACATAAATCATATAGGAACCTTTGTAATAAACTATATACCGTGCCAATATATCAATTATATCACGGGCGTTCCAGCATTGTGTTTCAAAAGTGATTGCCAAAAAATTGAGTTTTTATACATCTGAAAAATAATTGGTGCTACTTCTGGATAGTAGTACCTGGTGTTACGACAGATTTACGGGGCCTTCCTTCTGGTCGAGGATTTCCGGTGATAATTGCAGGCGTAGTTGCTGCTAATCGTCAGTAAAGTCTGTTGCCGTTAAGAATTTTTCCGTCATTCATGATTGTTGAAGGTTCGTTCGGTATCTCTTATCCTGATCCTGTTATGACAATTTAACACTAATGTGATTAGAAATTAAAAACTTTCTCAAAATGTGTTAAAAGTACAAAATAGCAAATCCAAACAGCCCATTATTCATACAATAGATGATTAAATGTACTCAAATCTATATGAATCTAACTTCAAAAAATATTTAAAGCCGCCAATAAACTTATAACTAACAAATCACATACTCATGTTGTATCCTTTGATATTTCTACATTATCCGTACCTGCTGATATATATTTTCCAACAAAATGATCTGATCACAAAAATCTAGACCGGTTTCGATAGCCAGCTTCTTTTGCACCTGCAGTCATCAAAAGCCAATTAAGTCTCGGAACTGCACTCAATGTAAACAGTTACATCGATGGTCTTCCTGAGATCTTCTCCCAATTAAGTTATGTTTTACGATGTCATGTTTCTGTATGCATCTGGGCTTCCCAGTCCCTTTCGTGTGTTTGTTTGTATCCCTCCTTCCACTCTCAACCGCTGCAACCATCAACGATTCACTTCTAGGCTGCCAAAGTAAATGTGACGACGCGAACAATACTATATCCATTTGGCATCATAAATATCACAGCCCTAAGGCCATGAAATAAGCTAATCTAAACACTCTCTTAGCACATCAAAAGCAACGGTAGGTCACAATCACTATTGGTGAAACTCTGACGTATGTATATATTTCGTTGTGAGATTGCAAAAATGAATACAAATGGATCCCAAGACCAATTCAGAAAGTAACTTGAATATACTATTCACATAATAAGTAATCACTATAGGTTACAGAAAATTGTATGACATCAATTTATGAATCAAACATGAGACTAATTAGACACTAACTTAAAACAAATTAAAAAAATGAGTATAAAGGCACCTCGAGTACGAATATACTGGCTAATTACGCTTTCTCAGCGCACCCGAATCCCGAATCAAGCCTGCACATAACACTAATATCAGAAATCATCCAACTTACTACATAAAACAAAATCTTGTGCTTGCCAGTTATTACAACGGCTTTAGATCAGTTATCAAGAGATGGGTTTGTTTGGGATTAAATCATAAATACTCCTCATTAAATATACAAAACTCAATCTTATATTATACTAAATCAAAAGACCCCCCACATCTCTAGGATGAACTGGCCTCATGATAATTGTGATCAAGAAACCAAATGCTGGGGTCCTTGTCGTCTTCCTCAAAAGGCACTACAAAAGTATATTTAAAATCTTTTTCAGAAGCTCAATACTCTTAAAACACAAAAAGACTTGTGTGCTTGAATCTCTAACCTAAAGAATGGAAAAATGGAATTGGCACCTCCTTCACTGCTATTTTATCAAAAAACTCTAGGACTCTAAGTGGTTTAGTTAGAAATAAAATATAGCGGATAACTCACTTCAAGCATTCTTAACCTAATTTGCACAGCTTTTGGGCATCAAGTGCAACTAAATTTTCCTATAATGTAAACTTTCACCAAAAAGCAAAATTTAACAAACCCTACCACAAAGAAACATTTAAGTGAACAAATTAACCTTCTAAGAGTTCTTTTGTTGATACATATACCATTTATCTTTCTTCCAAAATATGTTCATGACTCCTTATACCTGCAGAAAACATATTCTCAAACCAATAAAAAATATACACCAAAAGATAGAACAATATAAAATAACGCAATCATAACTCATATCTTTAACTGTGATAAAGTATCACAACCATCAAGCTTGGGAAAAAAAGGTGCACAAATTCTACAAACACACCAAAGGTCACTAAAAGTTAATGAGTTAGAAGCATAACCAATCCAGAAACAAAATCAAAACAAACTTGTTTGTGAAAGATCAAACCTTGAACATAATCAAATCTTAGGAAAGTACCTGCAATTAATAAGGAAGGTGAATTAGATAAAATAATTATTCTTTGTTCCTACTGCTTCTAGTAATGATGGATCTGATGTTGTTCCTACTACTTCTAGTAAATGGCTGATGGTTATGATAGATCTGATGTTGCTGATGGTTATGATGGATCTAATGTTGTTCCAACTGCTTCTACTAAATGGTTGACGGTTTGCATCCTTACAGCTAACGTGACTGTTTTTTGAGGGAATTATACCCATTGTTATGACATTTACTCACACATGACTGTTGATTTTTGTGGGCTTAAAGCCTGCAGCTATTAAGAGAGGGATTAACTTTGTTGGTTTTTAGAACTAATAACCATTATATCACGAGTACGCAACGGAAAGATAACACGTATAGAACTTATAATTAACAAGATTGAAGTGTATACCTTTTTGCACGAAACGATACACCGCTTTAATAGGTAACCGTTAACACCGTCTTGAATATACGTGTATGTATAACACCACGTGTAACCACGAGAATCAAAGTATTATTCCTCTACTTCAACACACACACGATACGTTCAAGCAAACAACGAGGTATGCTAGTACTAGTAGTGTTTAAACCAAACGATAACCTTCGTCTTTGAATCAATCAACACACGAGCTAAACCGAATAACCCTTGTGATCTTTTGGGTCGAACCACCAAGAAAACGAAACCCCTTGAGGGTTTATCTACGATCGAACAAGGGAAGAAGCAAGAATTCGAAACCCTTTTGGGTTATAGAATCAGTCTATCACAAGGAGAGCACAAGGACGGTTTTAAGGGTTTTAGGTTTTTAAGTCATGTCAATAATGAAAGCCCTAAGCCTCTATATATAGTCCTTGTTCCTTGGAGTGCAAGGAAGCATGTTCCTTGTAAGGCAAGCATGTTCCTTAGATTGCAAGGCAAGCATGTTCCTTGGAGTGCAAGGCAAGGCTAAACCACATCCTTTCATTCTTCGGTTTATTCAATATTAGTCCCTTTAACTTTTAACCAACTAATATTAATTCTTAGTTAACTTTTAACGATCGTTTGTTAAACACTTTATATATATTACTCTAATATATATATATATATACTCGTTGCTCTACGTATAAACGTGTGCGTCCCCGTAGGCTCAAAACATTTCCCGGACATATATCAATTTATACTTGTTCATAATCCAACAGCTCCCACTTGGACATGTATAAATAACATAATAACATTGGTAAGCGTCTAGCAACACGCCAATGCTCCCAGAAAAATTCGAGTGTGGTTTCATAAAGTCACAGATAAGATGATTTAGGTATTTACAATCCCTTTGTTTCTGACACCGTGTTAAAAATGGATATGGATCAAAAGTCATCCCATTGTTTAACGATTCTGTTTCTCGTATATGTAACTAATCAAGATTACCGAAAATCAATGAGACATATCTACATGAGTTTTCGGGTACGGCCATACACACATCTGATTAATTCTACGAGGGGCCCAGTGGCATCATTCTTCAACTATTGAAGGAACAAATTATATATTGACTACAAGTGTCAAGTCATCATGTTTCAAAATCACTTCTGAAATAGCCATTATTAGTTATCCATTTTTCAGGATAACTTAGACTAGATCAAGAAGGATTATCCAGATATGCAAGACCTACTTGCATCTCAAGTCTAAATATTTTGTAAATAAAATCACTTACAAGATTTACTTAATGATGACGATCCATAAAGTAATATTCTTGTGTTGGGGAAATCCAATATTCATCTTATGAATATCATGTGAGTGTGGTGGACATATCCTTAATATCTAAAATATCACCAATCACTCAGAATTGTCTTAATTTAACAATATTCCCATATTGTTAATCGACAACTGATTAATTTAGAATAATAACTATTATTATTCATGGATTTAAACATGCAAATATAGGACACAATTTAAGATAAAAATAACAAAATACCAAGTATCATTATCAAAAAATAAATTGTTCAAATGTCCCTTATCCAAATACTAAACACACATCTACATGAAACTACTAGCTAAATGAAATCCCATGCTCTTAGAATGTTGAGTAAGCTTTCCTTTCGGTAAAGCCTTCGTAAAAGGATATGCTAGATTGTCATCTGTGTGAACATTAAGAAGGTTACTTCTATGGTAGTGTCTGACACCTTTCTGAACTCCCGGTTCGTTAGCAAAATAAAGTGCGGCTGAATTATCGCAAAACATTTTAATAGGTTCGTTTATTGTTGGTAATATACCAAGCCCTGAAATAAAATTCCTAATCCAAACAGCTTCCATCCCTGCTTCCGAAGCAGCTATGTATTCAGCTTCTATAGCAGACATTGCAATAGTACTTTGCTTGGAGCTTTTCCAGTCCACTGCGCCTCCATTCAAAATGAAAATGTATCCTGTCTGAGATTTTGTATCATCTCTAACAGTCTCAAATCCAACATCGCAATAGCAATCAACTCTAAGTTCAGCCTCAGGATTTCCACCATAAACCAAGAACATATCTTTAGTATTTCTTAAATACTTAAGAATGGTTTTCACAGCAGTCTAGTGTAGTTCACCAGGATTCTGTTGAAAACGGCTTGTTATATTTTGCGCGAATGCAACATCAGGTCTAGTGCATCTAACAACATACATAATGGAACCTACTGTCGAAGCATAAGGTACATTTTGCATACGCTTTACCTCTTCGGGTGTTGAAGCACCTAGTGTTTTGTTCAAGTCAAGTTTTTCTTGCATGGGGATGTAACCACGTTCGGAATTATCCATCCTATATCTTTTCAAGATTTTATCCATGTAAGCGCTTTGACATAGTCTAATTAATCGCCTCGATCTATCTTTATAGATTTTGATTCCAAGAATAAATTCTGCTTCCCCCAAATCTTTCATGGCAAAATATTTTCCAAGATACGCCTTTACACTTTGTAAACTTGGAATGTGATTTCCCATGATGATTATGTCATCGACATACAAGATGAGTAATGTAACATTTCTCCCACTAGCCTTTTAATATATACGCATGACTCATCAATACTTTGAGTAAATCTAAATCTTTTGATTTCCTCATCAAATCTTTTATTCCAGCTTCTTGATACTTGCTTAAGACCATAAATGGATCTTTGAAGCTTACATACTTTCCTGGGATGTTTAGGATCAATAAAGCCTTCAGGTTGCACCATATAAATGTCTTCATCAAGATAACCATTTAAGAAGGCAGTTTTGACATCTATTTTCCATATCTCATAGTCATAGAACGCCGCTATAGCTATGAGAATCATAATAGCTCTAATGTCAGCAACGGGTGAGAACGTTTTTTCATAATCAACCTCGTAGGTTTGAGTAAATCTCTTTGCTACAAGACGAGCTTTGTAGGTGTGTAGATTGCCATCCATGTTAGTCTTTTTCTTAAAAAGCCATTTGCTTCCAATAGTCTTACCATTTTGAAGAAGATCAACTAAGCGTCAGACTTGATTATCTTTCATGGATTACATCTCCGTATTCATAGCATCGAGCCACTTATTAGATTCCTGATCTAACATTGTAGCTTTATAGTTAGCGGGTTCATTAAGATCCCCTAAACTATGCTCCTCGACTTCTATATTTAGACGTAAGCGGTTAGGAGCTCGATGTGGCCTTTCGGACCTACGAACATGAGCTTCTTCCTCTTGAGGTGGTTCGAAACCTTCAACCTCTATAGGAATTTCGCTAGTGATTTCAGAAGGTGATGTATCTTCATCTTGAATTTCTTCAAGTTCTCCCGCCCTCCCACTGACTTCTTGAGACAAAAGATTTTTCTCAAAGAATTCAGCATACCTCGCAACAACTATTTTATTTTTCGGTGGGAAGTAGAAATATTAACCCATCATTTCCTTTGGGTATCCTATAAAGATACACTTAACAGATCTTTGTTAAAGTTTGTCAGGCGTATCTCTCTTCACAAGAGCCTCACAACCTCAGACCTTTAAGTAAGACAAATTAGGAACTTTTCCAAACCATAGTTCATATGGTGTCTTATCAACCTTCTTGGTTGGAACCATATTAAGAATGCATGCAACAGACTCAAGAGTATAATCCCAAAAGGATAATGGCAAAGTTGTAAGATTCATCATTGATCAAACCATGTCTAACAAAGTACGATTCCTCCTTTCAGACACCCCATTGTGTTGTGGTGTATAAGGTGGAGTAAGCTGCTAGACAATTCCACAGGCTATTAGATAATCTTTAATCTCTTAGCTTATGTATTCGCCTCCTCGATCTGATCGAAGCGCCTTTATAGTCTTTCTGAGTTGATTTTCTACTTCATTCTTAAACATCTTGAGCGTTTCAAAAACCTCATGTTTATGTTTAAGTAAATAAATATAGCTATAGCGACTATAATCATCCGTAAAGGTAATGAAGTAGCTAACATCTTTTCATGACACATGTCTAAGTGGTCCACAAACATTAGTATGAATGATGCCAAGTAGATCAATCGCCCTTTCGGGACGATGTGGAAACGATTTTCTTGTCATCTTACCTGATAAACAAGACACGCATTGATCAAATGACTCATCATCCGTTGACTTTAAAAGCCCATCGTGTTGCAGCTTTTCAATACGTTTCTTGCTTATATGAGCAAGACGACAGTGCCATAGATAAGTAGAGTCCAAGTTATGCTTGACTCTTTTGTTGCTAACATTATAAATAGAATTAACATTTTGCACAAAATTAGACATATCAATTTCACAAATACCATTACTGGGAATAGCATTAAAATAAAGAACATTGTTCCTAGAAACTGAAATTCCATAATCCGTAAAACACTAGACAAATCCATTTTCAACCAGACAAGAAAATGAAACAACACCTCTAATTATAGAAGGTGCATAATGACAATTGTCTAAACAAATAACTAAGCCATTAGGTAAAACTAAGTCAAAACTTCTAATAGCCTCTACTTGTGCACGAACTCCATTGCCCACGTACAAGTAGAGGTCACCTTGTTTTAGCTTTCTTGATCCTCTAAGACCCTGTTTAGTGATACAAATGTGAGTACCACAACCATTGTCATACACCCAGGATTTATTAGGAAAATAAAATAATTCTATTGTGAAGATACCTGAAGAACTGGCAGTGACAACTTGCTTCTTATTCTTCATCAACTCAGCAAGATAAACAGGACAATTCCTTTTCCAATGACCCACCTCTTTGCAGTGGTGGCATGCGTCATTCTTTACCGGGTGCTCTTTAGCATTAGGTTTAGGGTTCTTAGGTTTAGGGACATAACTTTTATCTTTGCCCTGGCCTTTCCCTTTACCCTTTGCCTTTAGCATTCTGCGATTTCTTATTGGTTTTCTGGATTCTACCACCTTGAATCACCATAACTTGTAGTGTAACAGCCTTTTTAGGTAAACCTTTCTCATACTCAATAAGCAGATCATATAATTCACCAATTGTCTTCCACATGTTATGCATATTGTAATTTCTCATAAATCTAGCAAAATCACTAGTGAGGCCATTCAAGATCAAGCCAACACTAAGATCCCGTGGGAGCATATAACCAAGATATTCCAGTTGTTCAACATATCCCTTCATCTTAAGTACATATTGACCAACTGGTTTTCCCTCCTCTTGTTTCCAAGCATGGAAAGTTTGGATTTGGTCAAACCTCTCCACTCTAGCTTGTTTCTCAAACATAGATTTTAGCTCCAAAAGCATCTCATAAATAGTAGAATTTTTAAATTGTCTATGAAGCTCAGGAGTCATACTTCCAAGCATGAGACAAGCCACCTCATTATGAGCATCATATACTGTATTTCATTTTGCCAGCACATTTGCTGCAGAATCAGCTGTAGGAGCAGGGAGAATAGGCTGTTCAATGACATATATTTTCTTTTCAACTCTCAAGACCAGCTTAAGTTGACAAAACCAGTCATTAAAATTATTTTCAGAAAATTTTTTTCTTTCAAACATCGACCTGAAAGCCGAATGGTTTATATTTTGAACAGGAAGTGCCATCTACAAAACATAGTCAAAGTTCAAAAATTAGTATTTTCGATACTATACCTTAAAGAAAATTAACTACCCGTGTTTAAATCTATAAATAATTAATTTTCTAAGGCCTAGAACCCAACTTGACATACCACCATCACATCAGTTGATCTGCTAGCAATGGTGTATTCAAAAGGTAATTGATGATCAATAATTGCCACTGGTGCAATTTCTAGAACATTATGGGACTTACTTTATTACATTAATATATTAGTAAGCATGTTTCATCCTATTTATGCCTCAAGCATAAGGTCTCACCCGCTTATCTTGATTAAGTCGTCCAATCAAGAACTGTGATTATTTAACACTAACGTCTCACGAAAAAGTGTATAATCACCTTGGGATTGCAATCTACATACGTCTCACATATAGTAAAAGGCAACTGCAAGTGTTCTTACAAATTGGATGACAACAACTTATTTAAAAGGATATATAATTTGACGTGTTAAGTATGTACGAAGAATCATGCAAATATCTTCGTAAAAAACTTTACTCAATTAAGTTACTTATTACGGGATCACATATTTTCTATACATCTAATGTATAAATAGTATTACCTTTTAAAATTGACGATTCAACGTGTTTCCAAATATAAAGATTTAAAAAATGGTGAAAAAACGTGTATACTGTAGTGACATGCCATGGTTCACGGTAACTCCAATCGAACGCACAAAGAAGCGGAGAATCAGGTCAGCTCGAAGCATATTAAAAAACTGAACTCTTTAGGAATGTTGACCACTCCGCCTTAAACTTCTCTTATAGTTTATTCTATTGGATAAGCCGTACTTCCCATGAGTCCATATCATCCAGTTTTAACCAATCAAATAAAACTTTAATTTGGAAAACATATTATGAACTATAAATAGTCCATAATAAATCTGATTTCATAATAATTAGTCATGTTTAATATTTATTTTTCGAAAAACCCTTTTATTTTCTCACAAGTCAAACTTAAAATAAAACAATATAAACACAAAACTAATTGACATAACAATTATTCAAAATAACAACCCTTAACAATTAAGTCATGCAAATATCAATATATGATCCTAATTTCTAATAATGAAAACATGCACATATTCATATAAGGCTCATTCGTCCTATAAACTCCGGCCACATCCATCGATATAATCGATTGCGTAAGCCTTATACAAATATACACCACATAGCACATAAAATTTTAAAAACACTTTTAGGTCCCATTAAGACATAGCTAAGGTCTTCCCTAGCTTTTAAAATCGTAGATCTTACCAATTAAATTTAATGTCTATGTTTTTAATTCTTGATCATCATATTTGCATATAACCATTAACAATTAACAAGATCATATCACATATCGATCCATGATAAATTTGCATGGATTTATCATGGATGTCGTATTAACAATTAATATAGAATGTAAAACCGATCATTAACAATTAAACACATCAAGTTTTAATCATACAAAAATTTCATACAACCTAGAGTTCGTCTAATTAATTTTATAACCAATAAAGATTGTAACTTATACACAAAGATTGAATCTTTATACAAATGCCCAAAGGGCATAAAATTAATCAAAAACCCTAATTTTGTCAAATTTATTACTTGTAACTATAAATTCTACACGACCGGCTCGTGATGCCACTGTTGGGTTTTTAGAACTAATAACCATTATATCACGAGTACGCAGCGGAAAGATAACACGTATAGAACTTATAATTAACAAGATTGAAGTGTATACCTTTTTGCACGAAACGATACACCGCTTTAATAGGTAACCGTTAACACCGTCTTGAATATACGCGTATGTATAACACCACGCGTAACCACGAGAATCAAAGTATGATTCCTCTACTTCAACACACACACGATACGTTCAAGCAAACAACGAGGTATGCTAGTACTAGTAGTGTTTAAACCAAACGATAACCTTCGTCTTTGAATCAATCAACACACGAGCTAAACCGAATAACCCTTGTGATCTTTTGGGTCGAACCACCAAGAAAACGAAACCCCTTGAGGGTTTATCTGCGATCGAACAAGGGAAGAAGCAAGAACTCGAAACCCTTTTGGGTTATAAGATCGGTCGATCACAAGGAGAGCACAAGGACGATTTTAAGGGTTTTAGGTTTCAAGTCATCTCAATAATGAAAGCCCTAAGCCTCTATATATAGTCCTTGTTCCTTGGAGTGCAAGGAAGCATGTTCCTTGCAAGGCAAGCATTTGGTGCCTTAGCTTACAAGGCAGGCATTTTGTGCATTAGCTTGTAAGGCAAGCATTTGGTTTATCATATCTAGTCCCTTTAACTTTTAAATGATTAATTCTCGTTAATATTTAACGATCATTTGTTAAACAATAATTAATATATTACTTTAATATATATTCTTGTTATTCTACATATAAACGTGTGCGTCCCCATAGGCTCGAAACATTTCCGGACATATATTAATTATACGTGGACATATTCCAACAGTAACCTCCCATTACATATGAGCTACAATGACAACAAAGTTGCAGGGCAATATTAGTAACCATTTTCACAATCGTTTTTATGCAACAAGTTTTTACCTCAATACAAGAAGACACTTTCTCATACCGTTTGTCACAAAATCCTTAGCGAATGTTTGAAACTAACTGAATGTTGCATTTTTCAAAACCCCTCTCCAAGGCTAGGAGAGGGATTATATATGTCCTATAGGCCGGCCCATGGGTTATGATGGGCTTCCCATAGGTCTTGGGCCAGACTAGATTACTAATCTAATCATTACATAAACTACGAGCTAAGACTATTACAACTTGGAAGTGACTGACACTTTTTGTGTTTCTAAGAATCTCCTCCTAAGGGAGGTCACTCCAATTTACAAAACTTTAAACCTAGCATACTATGCTTCATCTTTAGTCTTTAGCTCGTACTCTTGACTTTCTCTTGTGAATATGTTGTAGTGATCATTGACTTCTGGATTGAGCTTGTTCCTTGAACTTGTATTTGACATTGTGATCTTGAGCATCTTGAGATCATCAACCAAGCACAATCTCTTCGCCATCTTGTAACTTTGCCATCTTGTGGACTTGCGACTTCTGGACCGACATGCTCATACCTTTCTTGATTTGTTGATTTGGAAAGCTTTAATGTTGCATCTTTCTTGAAATTCTTTAACTTTAACACTTCGTCACTTCGAGAAAGACGTTCGGTATCAGAGTGACGGAAACTTCTTTGAAATTCTTTGACTTTAATACTTCGTCACTTCAAGAAAGACGTACGGTATCAGAGTAGCGGAAGTCTTGAAACATGTACTTGAGCTTTCATGATGTCTTTATGTTTGTCGGTCGGGTATGAGCATGTGGCTATGGATCTTGTGAGCCAGCTGGAATCAGGAACCTCCACCACCATCTTTAAATAGCCTGCATAAAACAGTTAGCAATAAAGCGGGGGGACGAATATGGCTTTGTCATTCGCCCAGGTTTGGTTGGAGTAACCTTCAAATCCGTGAGGATCGACCTGTGATCAGATAGATTCAATTTAAGAAGAATCTTCTTGACAGGATTTCCAGCTGTAGTATTGAATCTTTCTAACACATAAGTATTAGATTCATCGTACTCAGCATGTTCTCATTATCGGAACGTCTCAAAGCAGACAGCACGATAAGAGTGAACCAGTGAGTTACTATCTCACCGATTGATATAGAAAATTGATTTGAAAATCAATCGGTGTATCACTTACAAAATTGTTTTTGTGACACACCGAGAGTGTTAATCATTTCAAAAATTCATTAACAACCGTTGATCCATTTCCTGGAACAAGTTTGATTCTTATAGAATCGCACCATCGTTTCTTTCCAGTTGTCACAAGTTTGATTCATAAAGAATCTATCATTCTCAAATCCAACATCGCAATAGCAATCAACTCTAAGTTCAGCTCATGGAATTCCACTCATAAAACCCAAGAACATATCTTTAGTATTTCTTAAATACTTAAGAATGGTTTTCACAGCAGTCTAGTGTAGTTCACCAGGATTCTGTTGAAAACGGCTTGTTATATTTTGCGCGAATGCAACATCAGGTCTAGTGCATCTAACAACATACATAATGGAACCTACTGTCGAAGCATAAGGTATAATAAAAACCATTTTTTTGTCATACGCTTACCTCTTCGGGTGTTGAAGCACCTAGTGATTTTTCAAGTCATAGTTTTTCTTTGCATGGGGATGTAACCACGTCGGATTATCCATCTTAAACTTTTTCAAGATTTTATCCATGTAAGCGCTTTGACAAGTCTAAATAATTCGCCTCGATCTTTCTTATAGATTTTGATTCCAAGAATAAATTTTCTGCTTCCCCCAAATCTTTCATGGCAAAATATTTTCCAAGATACGCCTTTACACTTTGTAAACTTGGAATGTGATTTCCCATGATGATTATGTCATCGACATACAAGATGAGTAATGTAACATTTCTCCCACTAGCCTTTTAATATATACGCATGACTCATCAATACTTTGAGTAAATCTAAATCTTTTGATTTCCTCATCAAATCTTTTATTCCAGCTTCTTGATACTTGCTTAAGACCATAAATGGATCTTTGAACTTACATACTTTGCCTGGATGTTAGGATCAATAAAGCCATTCGGTTGCACCAATAAAGTCTTCACAAGAAAACCATTTAAGAAGGCAGATTTGCATCTATATTCCAGATATCTCATAGTCATAAGAACGCCGCTATAAAAGCTATGAGAATCACATAGCTCTATATTGTCAGCAAACGGTGAAAATATTTTTCATAATCAACTCGTAGGTTGAGTAAAATCTCTTGCTACAAGACGAGCTATGTAGGTGTGTAGATTTGCCATCCATGATAGTCTTTTTCTTAAAAAGCATTTGCTTCCATAGTCTTACCATTTTGAAGAAGATCACTAACGTCAGACTGATTATCTTTCATGGATTAACATCTCCGTAATCATAGCATCGAGCCACTTATAGATTCCTGAACTAACATTGGTAGCTTTAATAGTTTGCGGGTTCATTAAGATCCCTCACTATGCACCTCGACTTCTATATTTAGACGTAAGCGGTTAGGAGCTCGATGTGGCATTTCGGACCTACGAACAGGAGCTTCTTCCTCATGAGGTGGTTCAAAACCTTCAACCTCCATATGAATTTCGCTAGTGATTTCAGAAGGTGATGTATCTTCATCTTGAATTTCTTCAAGTTCTCCCGCCCTCCCACTGACTTCTTGAGACAATAGATTTTTTCTTAAATAATTCAGCATACCTCGCAACAACTATTTTATTTTCCGGTGGGAAGTAGAAATATTAACCCTCATTATCTTGGTATCCTATTAAAGATACACTAACCGATCTTTGTTAAAGTTTGTCCAGGCGTATCTCTCTTCACAAGAGCCTCACAACCCCATACCTTTAAGTAAACAAAATTAGGAACTTTTCCAAACCATAGTTCATATGGTGTCTTATCAACCTTCTTGGTTGGAACCATATTAAGAATACGTGCAGCAGACTAAAGAGCATAATCCCAAAAGGATAATGGCAAAGTTGTAAGATTCATCATTGATCGAACCATGTCTAACAAAGTACAATTCCTCCTTTCAGACACCCCATTTTGTTGTGGTTTATAAGGTGGAATAAGTTATTGGACAATTCCACAAGCTTTTAGATAATCTTTAAACTCTTGGCTTATGTATTCGCCTCTTCGATCTGATCGAAGCGACTTTATAGTCTTTCTGAGTTGATTTTCTACTTCATTCTTAAACATCTTGAATGTTTCAAAAACCTCATGTTTATGTTTAAGTAAATAAATATAAGCAATAG
This sequence comes from Tanacetum coccineum, assembly GCA_026074375.1. Classification (NCBI taxonomy): domain Eukaryota; kingdom Viridiplantae; phylum Streptophyta; class Magnoliopsida; order Asterales; family Asteraceae; genus Tanacetum; species Tanacetum coccineum. The sequence goes on along the minus strand of BQNB010000446.1, from coordinate 148,038 downwards.
CGACTATAACATCCGTAAAGGTAAAAATAGCTAACATCTTTTCAAGACACATGTCTAATTGGTCACAAACATTTATATGATGAATGCTAAGTAGATCAGTCGCCCTTTCGGGATGATGTGGAAATGATTTCCTTGTCATCTTACCCGATAAACAAGACACGCATTGATCAAAGGACTCATCATCCGTTGACTTTAAAAGCCCATCATGTTGCAGCTTTTCAATACGTTTCTTGCTTATATGAGCAAGACGGCAGTGCCATAGATAAGTAGAGTCCAAGTTGTGCTTGACTCTTTTGTTGCTAACATTATAAATAGAATTAACATTTGGCACAAAATTAGACATATCAATTTCATAAATACCATTACTGGGAATAGCATTAAAATAAAGAACATTGTTCCTAGAAACTGAAATTCCATAATCCATAAAACACTAGACAAATCCATTTTCAACCAGACGAGAAACTGAAACAACACCTCTAATTATAGAAGGTGCATAATGACAATTGTCTAAACAAATAACTAAGCCATTAGGTAAAACTAAGTCAAAACTTCCAATAGCCTCTACTTGTGCACGAACTCCATTGCCCACGTACAAGTAGAGGTCACCTTGTTTCAGCTTTCTTGCTCCTCTAAGACCCTGTTTAGTGATACAAATGTGAGTACCACAACCAGTGTCATACACCCAGGATTTATTAGGAAAAGAAAATAATTCTATTGTGAAGATACCTGAAGAACTGGCAGTGCCAACTTGCTTCTTATTCTTCATCAACTCAGCAAGGTAAACAGGACAATTCCTTTTCCAATGACCCACCTCTTTGCAGTGGTGGCAGGCGTCATTCTTTGCCGGGTGCTCTTTAGCATTAGGTTTAGGGTTCTTAGGTTTAGGGACATAACTTTTATCTTTGCCCTTGCCTTTCCCTTTACCCTTGCCTTTAGCATTCTGCGATTTTTTATTGGTTTTCTGGATTCTACCACCTTGAATCGCCATAACTTGTAGTGTAACAACCTTTTAGGTAAACCTTTCTCATACTCAATAAGCAGATCATGTAATTCACCAATTGTCTTCCCCATGTTATGCATATTGTAATTTCTCATAAATCCAGCAAAATCACTAGTGAGGCTATTCAAGATCAAGCCAACACTAAGATCCTGTGGGAGCATATAACCAAGACATTTTAGTTGTTCAACATATCCCTTCATCTTAAGTACATATTGACCAACTGGTTTTCCCTCCTCTTATTTCCAAGCATGGAAAGTTTGGATTAGGTCAAACCTCTCCACTCTAGCTTGTTTCTCAAACATAGATTTTAGCTCCAAAAAGCTTCTCAATAAATAGTAGAATTTTCAAATTGTCTATGAAGCTCAGGAGTCATACTTCCAAGCATAAGACAAGCCACCTCATTATGAGCATCATATACTGCATTTCATTCTGCCAGCACATTTGCTGCAGAATCAGCTGTAGGAGCAGGGAGAATAGGCTGTTCAATGACATATATTTTCTTTTCAACTCTCAGACCAGCTATAAGTTGACAAACCAGTCATTAAAATTATTTTCAGAAAATTTTTTTCTTTCAAACATCGACCTGAAAGCCGAATGGTTTATATTTTGAACAGGAAGTGCCATCTACAAAACATAGTCAAAGTTCAAAAATTAGTATTTTCGATACTATACCTTAAAGAAAATTAACTACCCGTGTTTAAATCTATAAATAATTAATTTTCTAAGGCCTAGAACCCAACTTACATCCACATCACAAATCAGTTGATCTGCTAGCAATGGTGTATTCAAAAGGTAATTGATGATCAATAATTGCCACTGGTGCAATTTCTAGAACATTATGGGACTTACTTTATTACATTAATATATTAGTAAGCATGTTTCATCCTATTTATGCCTCAAGCATAAGGTCTCACCCGCTTATCTTGATTAAGTCGTACCAATCAAGAACTTGAATATTTACTCACTAACGACATCACGAAAAAGAGTTAATCACCTGGGATTGCAATCTACATACCTCTCTCACATATAGTAAAAAGGCAACTGCAAGTGTGTCCTTAACAAATTGGATGACAACACCTTATTTTAAAAAGGATATATATATTCTGACGTGTTAAGTATGTAACGAATAATCATGCAAATATCATCGTAAAAACTTACTCAATTAAGTACTTATTACGGATCACATATATTTTCTTATACATAAATGTAAAATAGTAATACCTTTTAAATTTGAACGAATTCAACGTGTTTCCAATATAAAGATGAAAAAATGGGAAAAAAACCTGTATACTTATGACATGCCATGGTTCACGTAACTCCAATCGAATGCACAAAGAAGCGGAGAATCAGGTCAACGCGAAGCATATTAAAAACTTGAACTCTTTAGGAATGTTGCCCACTCCGCCTTAAACTTCTCTTATAGTTTATTCTAGTGGATGAGCCGTACTTCCCATGAGTCCATAGCATCCAGTTTTAACCAATAAAATAAAACTTTAATTTGGAAAACACATTATGAACTATAAATAGTCCATAACAAATCTAATTTCATAATAATTAGTCATGTTTAATATTTATTTTTCGAAAAACCCTTTTATTTTCTCACAAGTCAAACTTAAAATAAAACAATATAAACACAAACTAATTCACATAACAATTATTCAAAATAACAACCCTTAAAAATTAAGTCATGCAAATATCAATATATGATCCTAATTATCTAATAATTAAAAACATGCACATATTCATATAAGGCTCCTTCGTCCTATAAACTCCGGCCACATCCATCGACATAATCGATTGCATAAGCCTTATACAAATATACACCACATAGCACATAAATTTTTAAAAACACTTTTAGGTCCCATTAAGACATAGCTAAGGTCTTCCCTAGCTTTTAAAATCGTGAATCTTACCAATTAAATTTAATGTCTATGTTTTTAATTCTTGATCATCATATCTGCATATAACCATTAACAATTAACAAGATCATATCACATATCGATCCATGATAAATTTGCATGGATTTATCATGGATGCCGCATTAACAATTAATATAGAATGTAAAACCGATCATTAACAATTAAACACCCACAAGTCTAAATCAGAACAAAAATTTTCATACAACTAGAGTTCGTCTAATAAAGTTTATAACCATAAAGATTGTAACTTATACACAAAGATTGAATCTTTATACAAATGCCCAAAGGGCATAAAATTAATCAAAAACCCTAATTTTGTCAAATTTATTACTTGTAACTATAAATTCTACACGACCGGCTCGTGATGCCACTGTTGGGTTTTTAGAACTAATAACCATTATATCACGAGTACGCAGCGGAAAGATAACACGTATAGAACTTATAATTAACAAGATTGAAGTGTATATCTTTTTGCACGAAACGATACACCGCTTTAATAGGTAACCGTTAACACCGTCTTGAATATACGCGTATGTATAACACCGCGCATAACCACGAGAATCAAAGTATGATTCCTCTACTTCAACACATACACGATACGTTCAAGCAAACAACGAGGTATGCTAGTACTAGTAGTGTTTAAACCATACGATAACCTTCGTCTTTGAATCAATCAACACACGAGCTAAACCGAATAACCCTTGTGATCTTTTGGGTCGAACCACCAAGAAAACGAAACCCCTTGAGGGTTTATATGCGATCGAACAAGGGAAGAAGCAAGAACTCAAAACCCTTTTGGGTTATAGAATCGATCGATCACAAGGAGAGCACACGGACGATTTTAAGGGTTTTAAGTTTTTTAAGTCATGTCAATAATGAAAGCCCCAGCTCTATAGTATAGTCCTTTGTTCCTTAGTGCAAGGAGCATGTTCCTTGCAATGGCAAGCATGTTCCTTGAGTGCAAGGACAAGGGTAAACCACATCCCTTTCATTTTCGCTTATTCCATATTAGTCCCTTTAAACTTTTAACCGACTAATATTAATCTTAGTTAACTTTTAACGATCGGTTATGATAAACACTTTATAAATAATTACGTCTAGTATATATATAATAAATATATAGAATATAAATATATATATATATATATATATATATATATATATATATATATATATATATATATATATATATACATACTCGTTGCTCTACGTATAAACGTGTGCGTCCCCGTAAGCTCAAAACATTTCCCGGACATATATCAATTTATACTTGTTCATAATCCAACAAACTTGGGCTTAAATCATAAATACTCCTCATTAAATATAGGAAACTCAATCTTATATAATATAGAGTAAATTGCATAAATCGTCTTTAAAGTTTGGCCAAATTGCATGTTTCGTCCCAAACGTTACGAAAGTGCAAGGATCGTCCCTGTGGGAAAACCTTTGGTGCAAGTATCGTCCCTGTGGGGAAACCTTTTGAGAAACCTTTGGTGCAAGACGATACTTGCATCAAAGGTTTCCCTCAGGGACGATCCTTGCACTTTCGTAACGTTTGGGACGAAACATGCAATTTGGCCAAACTTTACGGACGATTTATGCAATTTACTCTATAATATAAGATAAGATACCTATTCCAGTGTTATACATTCGTGCCCACACTTATCGCGCATTTTAGCAGTGCCTCCTCCACGCACACTCTTGTTGTTTATGTACGTGCACCAATCACGCACATTGCCAATTCTACAATGCATATGATCAACCCGCACCAACCATATGCGTTTTGTGATTGATTATAACCTGTTTTCCTTCATTGCAAAACTAAACAGCCTTCATTTACTTGTATGTTCTGACAACAAAAATGTGAAAATAGTTATGATTTGACAACAAAAGCTCTAAACATATCAACTTTGGTTTGATAACAAAAAAGTTATACCTATACGACAGGTGATAATATTTTTTTTCACGTGTTCTATAATTGAGTTGAGTTGTTGCCTGTAGAGATATTTTTGCATAGTTAAGTACGTAATGCATGAAATCTTTGTGTGAAATGATTTATTTCGCTGGGTGATCATGCATGAACTTGCAATAATGTAATAAAATTATTTTATTCTACAAAAAACCTTGTTCAGTAATGAATACAGAAGTAATTAATGTATTAAAACATGGATTTGTAAGAGTTATATGGACAATAAACTTAATAAATTAATTAAAAATCTACTAAACCAAAATCTTTTGACATGTTACTGTATCCGGAGTATCATAATATATAATTTGAAGATACCTATCTTTTAAAATAATGACCCAAATACTTGACAATGACTTGGGGTTGTAGACAACACCACACACTGATAGCAAACACAGGAAGAAATTCAAATTGTAAAGGTAATTTTAAAAAATAAACACATCATGTATTTTTAAGTCGAATAGATTTCAGTTTATGTAAATTCATATTTCATCATTCATGTATGTTGAAACAAAAACAATTAATTTTTTGAGAATATCTGAAAGTTGTTTAAGTCAGATTTGTTTTGGGTTAGATGCTTTAAGTAGCCCAGCCCATGGGCTGTCATAGGGGCCCAACGACAACCAACCACATCCACGCTGGATTGTCAACATCTAATAAAGCATCGTCGATTATTTTTTTATTTGATTATTTTTTACTTCAAATAAATCTTGTGAATTCTGATAAGTTGGTGATGAAGTTACAAAAATATTGTTATATTGAAGAGGGATTAAAAAGTTAGAACTAAACATTAACAAGCTAAGTAAGAATAAAGAATATAAATATGATATGTATTATCAAGTGTTTCATAATTCAGTCACTCTTTTGCATCTTTTACCTGAAATATTTACAGCATTTTTTTTACCAGCTTTACATAAGTTGTCAATTTTCTTTCAAGTGGCAATAATAGGTCACATCTTTTAAGCGTTTAATTATCTTGCGTGGTCCTAATTGGATAAATTTCATGTTGTCCCTGAAAACAAAATATAACAGTACACTTTGATTATCCGCAATAAAAGGAAGTACACTGTTATTTTCACTTTTTTCTATGATCAACGTCAGTTTTCCATATTAATAAGTCACAATTCCAAAAACTAGAAAATAAAACTAAACAAATCCGTTGCAAAACACAAATCAAGGTTTCTATTTTATCACTAGCTAGGCCCACAACGGTCACATGAAGAACACAAATAACACAAAAAAAACCAGTATATATGTTGTATTAATTAATTTCTAGAACATGCGAAACAAAAGTACTGTACTTAATCTTGTACCGACCGCAATACCAACAGTACATTCGCATGCTTGCCGATGACGGTGTCGTTGATAGTAATGTTTTTGCGGCCAAACGTACGTGGGACCCACAAGTCCAGGTGTATCCAACCGCCCAACGATCTCAAACCATACACTTTGGTAACCTTTTTTTTATCTCGTCCGGTCCACGTGGACTTATTACGCATGCCATTATAAAAATGTTTTAACTTTTTAGGGTCGGATTTGATTGGATTGGCATTTCTGGCAAAATTTCGATATTTTCGGTAAGTTTTGTGTATTTTTGACGAGTTTTAAGTATTATTGGCAAAAAAATTTCTAAAAAACAACTTGTAATAGATTTAAACATTTACTATAAGTGACCAAAACAAGTTTACGGAGAGTTTTAGGTACTTCCGACAAGATTAGAAGGTTTCCGGCAAGTTTGACCACCGTTAATCGCCGTTGACCACGGTTGACCTATTTGTTTGACCCAGTTACATAAATCGGCAAAGTCGGTAGACTTGTAGCACCTAAACGGGCGATTAGTATACTTTTTTGCAACACTGGTTACAACCGTCAATTTGTTTCTTGGATTAAACATGAGAGAATGAGGTTCATTGCTACGACAACATGCTAATACATGCATTGACTTTTCATAAAACTAATTGTTAAAAACTTTTCCTAACATCCAAAGCTATATGATTGTTTGCTTTTTGGAAAACCATAGTAAAAGGTGCGTAAAACAAATCTATATATTAATTTGACAATTTGTTATTCATTTCGCTGTTTTGCTTGATCAAAACCCATTCTTTTTAGCTGGTTTAAGTAGAATCTAATAGAAATGTTAAGGTTATATTAGCGAAATTATAACAATTTTGGATGCGCAGCTTAAAGAACCTTAAAAATTTTGTATACAAGTATAACATAACGAATCTCGACTTGCTTACCTATCATGTTTTTAATCGAACAAATGTAATCGATCTCCAACAATTAACACGCTCCGACTTGCTTGTCTATCATGTTTTTTATCGAACAAATGTAATCGATCTCCAATAATTAACACGATCCAACTATGTAAATGAGCCGTATATGTGCAAGTTTATAACGATGTTAAAAAAGTAGTCATGGGCAATATTTTGAAACCCGGTTCGATCCGTCTGGTTCAACCGGCTGAACAGGTTTCGGTCGAAAAAATGAGTCAATTTAAATCGGGTTTTATATTTTCGAAACCCGGTTAGACCCGCCGAGTTTGAAGTAACCCGGGTCAACTCGGTTCTCGAGGCCCGATCGGGTTTTGGTTTTTTTTTTTTATTACAAATAAAGCAAGTTAATTATATATATTTGCGACGTAATTTTATTTTTTACATGTTATATTTGTAAGTAAATGAGTTTTAGGCTAAATATTTCGAATATTCATGATTTATAATTTTATATATAAACTTTTCTTTCAAATCATTGCAAATACTTTTTATTTTTTTATGAAATATCGGGTTAATTCGATAATCGAATCAGTTGAACCGGTAAATCAATGATTTAACCGGAGCGATTAAATACTCAATTATACTATTACACATTTGAGAAGTTAAACGACATAGTTTTTGGCCCATTTTTACTATTCATTTTAATTTTAAAACTTTAAAACATTGGTTACGAGTAACCAAAAAGTTAAAGAGGTTTTATCGGTCAAAATTCAACGTTGTCAGGATCAAAAAACATGTGAACTACGCGAATCATATCTTGATGTCATAATGTGTTTCAGAAGTGTTAGTTTTTTATTTTTGTTTACTTACTAAAAATACATTATTTGAGTTGGAATTATAATCATTGTGAACCAATGCGAACAGTACAAGTGTTATCTGGCAAAGGATAGAGTCGTGAGGCGTAGTGACTATTATCCATGCTTCAATTATTGCTCTCATTTCTTTCCCATTTTTACGTATCCATAATACATTCAATCATTATTTTTCGCATATAATATTTAAATTACAAATTATAACCTAATGACAACGTTGTGCTTAGTTTAATTTAAATATTCAGATTTTTTTTATTAGTAGAATATCATTTTAGCAAAAAAAAAAAATACATACCAATTTTCTTGTCTAATTTTAAATAAGGTTTATTATTTAAAAATGTATTTTCTTTGTCATTTTAATGAGTTGTACGTATCATCGTTAGTATCAAACTATTTAATAACTTACTTTTAAATTTCGATTATTTTGTGTATCGATTGATGTATTTTTTAGTATCGAATCAAATAATTTTAGAAATCAAATATTGTATTTTTAAGAATCGATGCCCGAAATAGTCCAAATTTTAAAAGTTATTTATCAAATAATATGATCCTAACGATGATAAAATACTGCATATAACTTATAAAAACAAAGACAATTAGCCTTTAGAAATAAAGACAACTATTTTTGGTTTTTCAATTCAAATTTGCTAACTATGGTTTTTAGATTTTGAATATATTGCTAAAAACATAACAAAAAACAATAATAACAATAACACCAAATTATATTTAGTTGTTACTGGGCCTTCACCTTTCCAAAAGGCGAAACTAGAAGTCTAGAATCTTTAACATAATTTTGTATCCATAAATTTATATATATTTTTTTGTGAAAAACGAAAATTAAAGCGGACAACTCGGAAAATATGAGTTTTTGGTGCGACAATGAATCAATCAGAAATTCTAAATAAGGACCACCAATTTTAAAGGGGGCCAAAATGAGAATTTTGGCTACCATCCATCATGTGATATCGACCACCAAACTCTCGTGAACTATCATTGTGTCACCTTTTTCATAATTTAAAACAACTTGGTTTAATTAAATTCCTAATTATGCTTATGCATACCCACTAAAACAACTATATTACAAATATTAACTGCAAAAAGTTCAATAAAGGTATAAATATTCATGTTAGGTTATGTTTTTTTTTAAAGATATGTTAATTGTCAAAAAGACAAATATTCTATGCAAAAGTAGTTGCTATATACCACAATATACAATGAATATGGGATGAATTTACATGGAACATTAGGTATGCATGCTACTTATATACTTCTTTTTGTAGTACGAAAATACAGTATAATCTATTATAATTTGCGAACGCCCAACTTATTAATATGCAGTTGATATTATATTCCAAAGTTCAAAACTCTTGATCCATCTTCGAATGACAACGCAATTGCCACAATAGATTAAAAAGGTGTGTCAAATTAGTTAGGTGGTAATTGAGTTGTGTATGGGTTGATCTGTTTGACTATGCGGGTTGATGAGTTATTGTAACCTCTTCTTAAGCACGAACAATTTATTAATCGTGTCAAGAAACTTAACTTTCACCAAAACATGCATGACACGTGTTACCATTTCGTGGTCCGTTTAACATGTTTAAGCAATGTCAAACTGTGAATAAGATTGGTAGTTTATCGATTTAACATTTATTCAATAGATAGATTGGCAAACAAAGTGAAAGAAAAAGATAAAAGTAAAGTAACTAACTTTTAAAATATCCTTCAAATGCATTGAATTCTTTCTTTTATTAGTTATGCATGAAACACATTTGGCTAAGGACGAATTCATGCAAGAAATACACACTTAGTGGTTTCATTTAAGTATATATTATGCACGTACACCTGAAAGTACATGTTAATATAAAAACACACAAAAGAGATAAAAAATGAAAAAGAGTTTTTAAGAATCATAAATCGATCGACATGATATGATGCGGTAGAATTTATCATTAAAGAATTTACACACATTATTTACTGCTAAAATTTGACTCACTGTTGTTAATACAAAGAAACATATGGTACCTGTACGAAAACAGTTATTATCTCCAATTCGACAGGGTAATCGAGCAGTAAACGACTCGAGAATTGAATATAGTGCCCCAAGCATAAATATCGTAAGTTATAACTTATTAAGGTCACTTGCAGAGCGGTCTCGGATGGCGTGCAATAGAGCTTTCTCTAAAAATATACAATAGCTTTTATTAATTTTTCATATAAATATGTATAATTTAACATATATGAGTCATATAATATAAGTTTATATGCTATTTCTTTTTAGTTAGAAATATAATAGTGTCTCGAAAGAGACGCATCATTACGAGCTATCCGCAGAAATAATCTTTGTTATCAAAAAACAGCCCTGATCCTTTGTTAGAATCATATAATTTAGAGTCATTATAAAAAGTGTTCTTATAACAATAAACTTTAACAAACATGATAATTAAAGATCCACTCATACTTCATCATGATCCATGATAAAAACTCAAAATTTTCTCAAGTTAGAAGGTGGTGGGACAAACATCATCAAAATTCAAAAATGGGTCGGTGAAAACGAAATTTTATTTTACAAATTACCAAAAAACATGTCCTATGGGCGGCAATAATTTCCATAATTACAACTCACCCACCTCAAAAATAGCCGTTACACATTCTACACCCTTCTTATCTTCATTTCCCTTTATATAAACTCCACATGCAACACACTCACTCACACCATTATCTTCTTAACTAAACACACACACAAAAACATTGTGAAAAATGACTAAAGATGCGCCTGAGCAAGGTTCATTCTCAGCTAAGGACTACCATGACCCTCCACCAGCACCTTTGATTGACCCTGCAGAGTTGACAAAGTGGTCTTTCTACAGGGCTTTGATTGCTGAGTTTATTGCTACTCTTTTGTTTCTTTATATAACTGTTTTGACTGTTATTGGGTACAAAAGTACTACTGATCCTCTTTTGAATCTAGACCAGTGTGGTGGTGTTGGCATACTAGGTATTGCTTGGGCTTTTGGTGGTATGATCTTTGTTCTTGTTTACTGCACTGCTGGTATTTCTGGTCAGTTCTTTTTCTTTACTTTTTTTTAAACCTTAATTCTCTTGCTTTTCCATTTTTTACATCTGAGTACAAAAAAATTAGCTCTTTCCACATAATCTAGCCTTTTCTTTTAGTTTCTAGAGTTTAGTAGTAGTTAATTGAACCTTCACCAATTATGAAATTAGGCTTGGTCACTTATTATTACTGAAATATGCCCTAGAAAACATAAATGCATAAGGGTAATTTGGTAACTTTTTCTTTTGCCTATGTTATAGGATAAGTAAATTTTAACTTAGGTATAGAATAATTCTGGTGAAATTGTTTTAGAAGAGAAGATAGAGTGTTAGCTGAAAAATGAAACGTAACTTTAAAGAAAATGTCACTTAACATGAATTATTTTGTAAGGGTGTAATTTTGCTTTGATTGAAGCTCATGGTATTTTATAACAATATATTTTTTATAAAACCATAGATACTATGAAATTAACGAGGCAAAATGTCAACATATATGTTAGGTTTACTGAGGTTGATAACGTGTAACAAGATACACCGTTAAACTATAGTGCAAGAAAATCAAGAAACTAGCCCTTCTTTATAAAATTCCCAAAATGCCCTTCTATAATAGAATAAGCAAAAGGGTAAAGGTAATTTCTGTAGACGGTTTTTAGTTTTTACTTTATACCGTTGTTAACATGTAACTATGCAGGAGGTCACATAAACCCAGCAGTGACATTCGGTCTATTCTTAGCACGTAAAGTATCATTGATCCGAGCCTTTGGGTACATGGTGGCTCAGTGTCTAGGAGCCATTTGTGGTGTGGGCTTAGTCAAAGCCTTCAACAAAAGTCTATACAACAGGTATGGCGGAGGAGCCAACTCTCTAGCCGATGGTTACAACAAAGGAACCGGGCTCGGAGCTGAGATTATCGGCACTTTCGCCCTTGTTTACACCGTCTTTTCGGCCACTGATCCTAAGAGAAGTGCCCGTGACTCGCACGTTCCAGTACGGATACTTTGCTAGCTATGTGCCCACTTAACTTTTTAACGTGTCGAAAATGTGACAATTGACTTTATTTTTTGTTTTTGTTCTAAGGTTTTGGCACCTCTTCCTATCGGATTCGCTGTGTTCGTGGTTCACTTGGCCACTATTCCTATTACCGGAACCGGTATTAACCCAGCCCGAAGTCTCGGAGCCGCTGTTATCTACAACAAGGAAAAAATTTGGGATGACCAGGTACATTATAATTCGGAAACTATATTTAGAAACCTTATAAATTTAGTTACAAGTAAATTGCTACAAGAAATCTATCAAGTTGTTATTTTACCTTAAATAAGTCACTTGGGTACAATTTTCTCATGATGCATTATTGGATTATTTGTGCAATGTGACAACACATGGTACACAACTTGTTGCAATGTTGAATTATTGTGTAAAAAAGTACTTGCTCCAGATAAAAAATAAGCAGCAACTATTTTGAAAATGATTGTACTTTAAGCTTTGTAAATAAGTACTTTGGGTCTGAAATAGTGTTGTGTTTGGTTTGTGTTACAGTGGATATTCTGGGTGGGGCCCTTTATTGGAGCAGCAATTGCAGCCTTTTATCACCAATTTATATTGAGAGCAGGTGCAATCAAGGCTCTTGGATCATTCAGAAGCAGTACCCAAGTTTAATTACATTTTTATTATTTCTTAAATTATTGTATCTTTTATTTTTAGTCCCAAAATTGTAATTTCAAATAATATTTATGGTTCAGTTTAAGTTTTTGCCCAAGTGTTTTTATTTTCGTTAGCTTAGTTGTCTTGAGAAAAATATGAGATTTGGGGACCAATATTGGAATTCTCGAGAATATTGAAACGATAAACTGTGACAAAGAATGACGTTTGTGGAACATGTAGACATAGAGACCACAAGCAAATATAACACATTAAAAATGTTGGATGCAAAGAAATAAGGTACTACTCCGTATGTTTTAGTTTAAGAAACCAAACATAGAGACAAATTAATAATTGAGCATTCAATTCTTTGGAACTTATTCATATTGAGGGGATGATAACTAAACTATCTCAAGACACAATAAGACTATTATTGTTGATCTTAATGTTGAAACATAACTACTTTCTTGCAAAAGTCTATCCGCGAGAACTATCTAGACATCTCATGGTTGTTGGTGATTATGGCTTCATCAATTTTATGTAATTATAGTTTATTTGAGATTAAATACCTAGTCAGGTTAGGTTATAGTTAAGTCAGTAGTGTTGGGATTTAATAACTAGGTAAATCATTTATTACGAGTACGCAGCGGATTAGATCTAGTTTGATATCAAGAATTAACACACATATATAAATAAGAAACACTAACATTTGCTTAATGACAAAGTCAATAAAACGATATCTTGATCTTGAAACGAGTGATTAAATTATCACCTCTATGGTTGCATACACAACACGTCGAACAAGTACGCAACAATGCTAGTCGTAACTTTACGAGCTTCAAACACCGATGGTGTATGCTTAATTACTTGAACCGAGAACCAAATGAGGGAGAACAAAAACCACCGAAAAAACCCTTTGGAGGTTTAATCGAAATCGCTATGGAGAAAAAGGAAAAACCGAAAACCCAAAGGAAGGGAAATTCGGTCGACTATTAGGGAGGAGAGAAAGCACCGATTAGTTTGTGATTTGTGTTGTGAATGAATGATTAATGAGGCTAGGGGTGGGTGTTTATATAGGCACCAAACCCTAGTCCTAGATAAACTAGGAAACCTCTTAATCCTTATCACAATCCACCTCCTCATTCCTTATCTTTAAAAATTACATCCAAAACCCCTTCTAGATCCCTCTAGGGGCCGACCATCATGGGAGTCCCACAAGGTTCGGGTTTTGTCAATTTTAGTCCTTCTGGTTCACATTTAAATAGTTGTTAAGTTAGTTATAAAATATAACGGTAACTAACGGTTATTTAAATTATTACGTGAAGCATATTAAACCCTTAATAATAAGTAAATATATATTAAGTATTTAATAAACGTACTCTTCTTGTCTTAAAGTGTGTGCCCCTAGTAGGCTCACGTATTTCTGGTCGTATAACATGCGTATCCGACTCCCACTCACCAACAGCTCCCACTTGGGAGAAGGAGTAGCATACTCCATTTATACCAGCAATGGAAACGTCTAGCAACACTCGCATTGCCATAAACTAGAAATACTTGAGATGTTGTTTCAAGAAAAACTCTCAGCTCAATGGTTATGTAATTCTTGCTTCCATCATCCTTTTGTTACAGATACCGTTAAACCATGGATATGGATCCTAACTCATTCCATATAGTTTAACTATTTTAGTTTCTCGTTATAGAAGTTAATTCAGATATACCAAATGTAATTAAGAATCATCTTAAATTACCCTTTGGGTACGGCCATACAATTATCTGATTAATTCTGGAGAGGGCCCATGGTATCATTCTGCACATATCAAGTGGAGGAACAAATTCTTTATTGAATACAAGTGTTGTGGATGTTGCTTCACATCACTTCCAAAAATAGCCTTTATGACTACCTTTTTCAGGATAACGTTTTACTTATAATTAAAATGTGATATCCACACATACAGAAATAGCTTGCATCTCGAGTCTAAGGATGACTTATTAAACCATTTTTGATATCTTACTCATGACAAGGATCCAAAAGTGAATATTCGAAGTTTGGGGTGTCCAATATGCATCCTTGTGAATAACATATGAGCTTGGCGAGAAACAATCCATATATTCAAATAATACAACCAATACTTACATTTGCCTTATGTAACAATATTCGTATATTGTTAACCGACAATTGACATATTTAGAATGATGATATCATTTACGGATTAAACATGCAAATATAGGATAACAATCATTATATGAATGAAAAACAAACACCGAGTATCTTTATTCATCAGAAAATAAAAATTGTTTACAATCCCAATCATCAAATACTAATAAAACACGGATTTACATGACACTACTAGCTAGAAGCATTCCTATATTCTGAGTATGTTCTGAATGCTTTGCCAAAGGTAACGCCTTAGTAAAAGGGTCAGCTAGGTTGTCATATGTGTAAACTTTTTCTATCTTGACGTCGCCCAATTCAATAACTTCAGGAAGGTAATGAACTTTGGCACGATAATGTCTACACCTTTAGTGATTCCTGATTCATTAGCTATAGTAATTGCTCTGGTATTGTCACAAAACATCGTCATAGGTTCTTAATTTGTGGGAACAACTCTAAGCCCAGAAATAAATTTCCTAATCAAGACCGCCTCCTTTGAAGCGTCGTAAGCAGCTATATATTCAACTTCTGCAGATGAAGTTGCGAAGATGCTTTGCTTTGTACTTTTCCAGTCCACAACACCTCCATTTAAAACGAATACATATCCAATCTGAGACTTGAGGTCATCAACATCCGTCAGATATCCAGCATCAGTGTAGCAAGAAACCCTGAGCTCTTGTCTTATATCACCACCGTAAACAAGAAACACATCTTTAGTATTGCGAAGATACTTTAGAATGTTCTTAACAGCAGTCCAGTGAAGATCACCTGGATTCTGTTGAAATCGGCTTGTTATGTTCTGAGCGAACGCAACATTAGGGCGAGTGCATCTTACAGCATACATAATAGATCCCACAACTAAGGCATATGGTATATTTTTGCATGCGCTTCACCTCAGCAGGTGTTGAAGCACCTTGAGATTTACTTAATTTTAGCTTTTCTTGCATGGAGATACTTCCACGTTTGGAATTCTCCATGTAAAACCTTTTTAAAATTTTATCAATATAAGCACTTTGACACAAACCTATTAACCTCTTTGATCTATCTCTGTAGATCTTGATTCCAAGAATATATACAGCTTCTCCTAGATCTTTCATAACAAAACACTTTCCAAGGTAGGATTTAACATCTTGTAACATTGGAATGTGATTTCCTATAATTAATATGTCATCGACATACAAGATCAGGAAAGTAACATTAATCCCACTAGCTTTCTTATATACACATGGCTCATCACGATTTTTAGTGAATCCAAATTTCTTAATTTTATCATCAAATCGTTTATTCCATTGCCTTGATGCTTGCTTAAGTCCATAAATGGAACGCTTTAGCTTGCATACTCGGTTTAGATATTTTGGATTGACAAAACCTTCAGGTTGCACCATATAGACTTATTCGGAAAGATGTCCATTGAGGAATGCAGTTTTGACATCCATTTGTCAAATCTCATAGTCATAACAACACACAATGCATAAGAATCCTAATAGCTCAATGTCTCTGGCAACAGGAGAGAAGGTTTATTACATAATCAACCCTGTAGGTTGATGAAGCCTTCGCTACAAGACGAGCTTTATAGGTGTGTACAACACCATCCATGTCAGTCTTCTTTTTGAAGAGCCATTTGCTACCAACGGTTTTACCATCAGGAGAAAGATCAACTAAGCCCCAAACTTCGTTGTCTTTCATGGATTGTATTTCTACATTCATATCATCTAGCCATTTTTCAGATTCAGGATCTAATAATATAGCTTTGTAGTTAGCGGGTTCATTATGATCCCCCAACTCATGCTTCTCAGCATCGATGTATAAGCACATGTGATCTGGGGCACGTCGTGTCCTTGTGGACCTACGAATAGGATTGATATCACTTTGAGATTCATTAATTTCTTGATTATCCTCATCATGATCTAAGCTAGTGTTTACAGAAACATGCGTATCTTCTTCTTAAATTATTTCAATATCTTCTAGACTCCCACTTGCTTCTTGAGTCATAAGACTATTCTCAAGGAATTCAGCATTATGAGTAACAAATATTTTGTTCTCAGGTGGGTAGTAGAAAGAATAACCCATTGTTTCCTTTGGGTATCCAGTAAAGATTCACTTAATAGATCTGGGTTCCAGTTTGTAAGGTTTAGTAAGAGTATCTCGCTTAACAAGTGCCTCACAACCCCAGACTTTAAAGTAAGACAGCTTAGGGGCTTGCCCATGCCATACTTCGTATGGTGTCTTCTCAACCTTCTTAGTTGGAACCATGTTGAGAATGCGTGCAGCAGACTCAAGGGCATAATCCCAAAAGGACTTTGGAAGAGTTGTTTGACTCATATGGAGCGAACCATATCTAGTAGGGTTCTATTTCTCCTCTCAGACACGCCATTATGTTGTGGCGTGTATGGAGGAGTGTGATGGACAATAATCCCATTTTCCTTTAGATGATCTAAAAACTCTTGACTCATATATTCGCCTCCACGATCAGAACGTAGTGATTTAATGGTCTTCCCGAGTTGGTTTTCTACTTCCTTTTGAAACACTTTGAAAGTTTCAAACACTTCATGTTTATGTTTCAGCAAGTAAACATAGCCATAACGACTAAAGTCGTCAGTGAAAGTGACGAAGTAACTAGCTCCTTGTTTTGACACAGTTCTAAATTGTCCATAAACATCGGTGTGTATTAAACCTAGTAGATCTTTTGTAACACCCCCAAAATGGGTCACAACGGAATATGGATTTGGGAGCGTTACTTCATAGATCAACAACACAAGATATATAAGAACGACTTTTAAAAGTGTCGTTTAAAACCGATACATTGGATTTAGCAAAATGTTTGGTACAAAATCCCGAAGCTTTACTTGTTCATTATTAAATTATACAAAGATTCCAGTTCATAATAAATGTTCCTCCAAAATGTAATGCAACCAAATCTTTAATGCAAATGACTTCCAAAATAACGACCACCAATGTATCCCTTATCTTGTACCTCATTGATCTCCTGATAAAACATGCTTTAAAACGTCAACAATAATGTTGGTGAATTCATAGGTTTATAAATTGTATGAGTGTAGGACCGCAATTGTTTAGAGTGTGTATTGCATGGTATACAATATCCAAAACAGTAAGTATTGCATGGTATACAACATTCAAAATAGTAAGTATTGCATGGTATACAATATTCAAAACAGTAAGTGTTGCATGGTATACAATATCCAGAACAGTAAGTATTACATGGTATACAATATCTAAGACAGTAAGTATTGCATGGTATGCAATATCCAAAACAGTAAGTATTTCGAAGTTACTTGCATCCAATTATAAAACAAAGCATGTTCTCACCCCAAAACTTATAAATCATTGTAAAATATAAAACGTGGGGCTATGAACTCACCTTGAGTGGATGAGTCTAACAATGTAAATCAAATGCGTGAAAAATACGTCACAGATACGCCCAAATGCAACCTAATTAATCATAGGTCGTATAAGTATTATCACATTGGGTAACTACTACCATGTATAATTCTATATAGCTCAATCACCATCTAATTGTTTTAGTGAAATCATATTTATAAAGTTAAAACGTTTATAAATACACCTTCGGTAAAAATGACATAACTTTCACATTTCAAGTCCGTTTCTTGCGTTTCATATGTCCACGCTTTTGTATTAAGACGAGTTATTGAAAGTTGACATTTTCATATCTTTAGTCCTTTGATGAACAGTGATTTTTACTGTTCATACCAGTTATAAACTTATTTTTATAACTTTAATTAACGTAAAACCCGTAAATGTCGTATTTTATGCGTTATAGCTCCGTTTTAGCGATTCTTTCGTGTACGTCTTCGTTATTGAAAGTTCTATCAATTTATTGATGTTTTCAAAATATACGTTTCTGTCATGAATAGTAAATTTTACTGTTCATAGTTTATAAAATTACTTTTATAAACTTTAATTATCGTAAACGTCGTATTTTATTCGTTTTAGCTCCGTTTTTAGTAATTCTTTCAAGCATGTTCTCGTAATTAAAAGTTCTATCATATAAATGAGGTTTTCCAAAATAAATGTCCCTGATAAACAGTAACTTTTTATAAAATTTATTTTATAAATCCAGTATTAACGTAAAACGTATATTTATCGTATCTTTTTCGTTATTAATCCGTTTTTCGTGTTTCTTACCTTTTTAGAATCGTCATGAGGTGTATTATATTTATAAAATGTCAAAGCTATTGTCTTGAATTCGAAATCAAACAGCCCTTTTGGAATCTATTTGTATACTTATTTATATAACTTGTTTTATACACTTTTCAATTTAGTAAATTACCACAAGTCTTTATAGTCTTATTTATCATATGTGTTACTTATAATATTGTTCATATCTTGTCCATGAGTCCATATTATCAAGTCCTTTATAACACCATTAAATCACAACTTACTTGGTAACTATTAATTACAAGTTTATAAGTAAAACCCTAATTTAACAAGTTTGTACATAGACTTTTTATACATAAACCAATAGTGTACAAGACTTATACTTCTATTATAACACCATTTTAGCATCCATATAACATAAATAAAAGTCCATGAACAAGATTATCAAGACATTTACCCCACTTTTACTTAAAACTTATTAAGTGACTTTAAAAACCCTAATTTGTATATATACATTTTTACACTTAACCAACATGGTATAATACTTATATATCCATTTAACATGATATTACCAACAACATATCATATGTAAAAGTGCACAAATCCATAATCACAAGTAAAAATCCTTTTTACATGTTTAAAAGTCCTAAATGATGATTTTACTATATAGAACATATATACACATAAAATCATAATTATGAAAAGATAAGAGCTTTTAGATAACCTTAAAGTGATGTATGATGATGAGATATATGCTCTAAACCCTTGTTTAGACTTTAAACCCTAGTTTTCACAACCAAGAAACCCTAATCCAAATAGAAACCCTAATCTTGCAATAACTTGATTAAACCTTGCAATTGCTTAACCAACCATTCAAAACACCTTAGGTTATCATAGGAATGATGTGTAAATGCTTGTATGGTTTTAGAAAATCAAGCTATGGATTTGCTAAATGGGGTGTTTGATGTCGTGGCCTAAGAGAGAGCAAAAAGGGGAGATGGTTTTGATTTTTCTAAAGTGTTAAGTGTTGAATGAGGTACTACTTGCAAGTATACTTCCTATATAATCACAAGGCTAGTCAAAGATGAAATAGAAGTCTTCTAAGACAAGATGAGGGTCTTGAGGAAGAATAGTAGTCAAGGTATGAAGAAAATGTGTAGATGTTCCCTAATAGTTGAGAACATCCCATGAAAACATGGAGATGTGTTTTTAAAGGTAATATCTTTGTATATATCATGCCATATTTGGTTTTATATGAATATGTATGATATGTTTTTCTAATTTTTGAGTATTGGGTATAATCATGGGTATTTGTTGAAGCGTAGAAAAGTTTTGGTGGTTTCGGGTATGCCTAAACGTATTTTATCGCGAAACGTAATCACTTTACGCAACCAATAAAAATAAAATGAACAAAGTTAATAATTATCCTCAAAATAATTACTTAACACTTGCTTGATGTAAACATTTAATCGTTTGATGCCCGTTTATATTGAATGATAATTTTTAGCTTACGCGATTTAATTTATCGTTGGAAATTAAAGTGAACGCGTGAAAGTTTAAAATAATTAATTGGATGTTCATTGAAGTAAAAAGGTGTGAAAATGTGAGTTGTTACATCTTTAGCCCTTTCCACTTGATGTGTATAAGGTTTTCATGCCATCTTTCCTGACATGCATGAAACACATTTATCAAAAGATTGATTGTCAGTTGAATTAAGAAGTCCATCATGTTGCAACTTCTCTATACGTTTCTTGCTAATGTGTCCAAGACGACGGTGCCACAAGAGAGTCGAGTCCAAGTTAGTTTTGGCTCTTTTATTGCTAACAGCATACATAGAACTATCATTTGTATTAGAATTAGACAAATCAATTTCAAAAATACCATTCCTTGGAATAGCACTAAAATAAACAACATTATTCCTAGAAACTGAAATTGTATTATTCTCAAAACGGTTAATAAAACCATCGTCATACAAACGGGAAACTGAAATGATTCCTCTAGTGATAGAGGGAGCATAATGATAATTGTGTAAAACTAAAACTAGTCCACTAGGGAGACACAAGTGATAAGATCCAATAGCTTCAACGGCTGCACGATGACCATCGCCCACGTACAGACTTAAAGCTCCTGGCTTCAGCTTCCTACTTCCCCTGAGACCCTGAGTAGATACACAAATGTGAGTACCACAACCCGTGTCATAAACCCAAGTGTTATTAGGAAAAGTATATAGTTCTATGGTGAAGATACCTGAAGTGCTAGCTCTTTGGGATAGCTTCTTGTTCTTCAGCAACTCGGCTAGATATTGAGGACAAGTCCGTTTCCAATGACCTACATCACCACACTGGTGGCAGATCGCGTCCTTCGCTGGATTATCCTTCTTTGGTGAAGGGGGAATCTTGGGCTTAGGAGCATAAGCAAGCTTAGACTTCCCTTTCCCATGATTGTTTCCCCTAGCAGCCAATTGTGGTTTCTTATTTTTGTGATTTTTCTTCTGGACCTTTCCTGCTTTAATTGCATGAAGTGCAGGTGCACCATATTTCTTTGGTAGAGTTTGCTCATGTAGCTTAAGCATGGCATGCAACTCAGTCACGGTCTTCCCCATGCCATGCATGTTATAATTTTGCACAAAACTATCATATTCCTTTCTCAAAGAGACCAAAATGAGGCTCACTATTTGGTCTAAATCAGCTTATATAGTGTTATTTGTTAACATCTCGGTTGGTGTTTTATGCAATCAAGATGGCCAGATTACGATTTTATCGTATTTTGGTAACATCTAAGTACTAATTTTGTATCTATACCATTTTTGGAACTGTTAAATATCAAACTCGGATGTGATATCAAATATAAGACAAACTCTATAGTTGACAATGTTCCAAAGGTTTGTAATGTGTGTCAAATTTGTTACATCTGATTAAATAAAAAAAAAAAAAAAAAAACCTCGGCAGATCTGGTCAAACTCAGCAGATCTGGTCAAACTCAGAAGCGTTAGACAAATTCAGAAATATGTTAAATGGTCAAACTCGATATAATAACTGATGTTGAGAATGATATGAAGGAAAGAAGAACAGATCTGTACTTCCATATCATTTATATTGAAAATGCAAAAGGAAGAAGATGGACAAAATTCATGAGCAAGACAAATTCGACAATCATAATTTCAATACCGAGATTAAGTCCACCGAGTTCACTCAGTGAAACTCAGTAAACACCGAGTCATACGCAAACTAGGATCAAAAGAAAACAAGAAAAGGTGAAGAACAACAAACAAAACAGAAATCTCATCACTGTTAACCAAACCAACTCAACCACTACAACAAAACCTCATTTACAACTACAACAAAACCACATCCTACACGACTCAAAATAAAAAAAAACAAAACAACAACGACAAGATCTCATTTAATCCTTTCGAGTTAAACAGTAAAGTTATGACCTTTCTAAGATCAAAAACTCGAAAAGTATTTCATCATTGATCTATGACAACGTTTCTTTTATCGATTCAATATTCGAACATTAAGAAAGAATGATAACAAAATTGTTATATTCTTTGCTTTGTTTCATTGTTCAAAACCGAAAATCAAGACAAGGAAAACCTACCTAAGATCTTGGTTAAATAACATGATCTTGATGATTGATGTGTTGCCGAGACTCTTGTGATTGTTTTCATAACTGCTGTATGGTGGTTATGTAGGCAAAGGATTTTATATGGAGTGATAATGTTGGATCTGAGTTTACAAAAGAAGAGATGGATGGTTGTGTATAAATTTTAGAGAGATAAGGTTGGTGAGGCGTTTGATTTTTAAGGGTTGTGTGATTAATGATTTTAGGTCTGAAGATATCTATAGATTGACTTAGTTATCTTGGGCTTAATCGCCACAATGTATCAGTTTTTTTATAAAAGCACAAATCGTACATGGGCTGATTACGTAATCATCTATCGGGCCTTAGTTGAATTTTAATAATGATGTTGGGGCATTGGGTTGTGATTAGTGGACTCGCACATGAGCAACATATACCGAATTTTGGACTAAATAGTTATAAGGCACGAATTTTACTTTGAAGTGTAAATTTATGGAAACACAAACTCACTAATTGCTTAAAAAGATCCGGGATAAAAGAGATTTTTTTCATGAAAACCGCTCAAAAGGCTAGTCTCGGGATTTAATCACAAGAATTGATTACGGGGATGATTCGTTATCATTAATTTGAAGTTGAAGTGGAATTTCACGGTGCGTATTACTTATACATATCTTAAAAGTCGGGTTGTTGGATGATGATTTTTTAAAGATAACTTGTTCGACTAATAACCGGATGTTGATAAGACTTGTCAAAAACTAGCAATGTGTATCTATAACCGCTAGACGTTGAGCTCATACGCACATTTGCTATCACTTGAAGGAGTTACGTTGTAGTGCTCAGTGTCTCACATAGTTGAGGATTTGTCAAGAGGTGGTGTGCTACTTATACTTGATGGTTGGGAGGTTGAGGAGTATAGAGTACATAGAGATTTGGCAAGGTGCAGCCGCGAGCTTCACTCTCTTCACGTTCTTTTCTCATAGACATAGTCACAATTACATAAAGTCACAAGTTTGGGGTATTCTACTCAATCAGTAATCATTTCACATATATAGATACAAGTACATAGAGATATGGCAAGGTGTCAGCGCGAGTTTAAGATAATGCATTTTCCTCCAACAGTAATCATACAAAGAGACCGACAGAAATACGAGTTGGAATTGATAAGATTGAGGAGAAGCGACTTACTAATGACTTCCTCTATCACCATCGGACGTAACCATACATTACTGAGGATTTTCGATGGTTCATCAAAAAACAAAATCATGGGGGAAAGAAAGTGTTTTATAGAGCAACTATTCAGGTGAAAGAAATGTGAATACATCCGGAACAAATGTCTTTGTGTATACAACATAGTGCAACAACCAGGGGGAAGAAATGTGTACATCCGGGACTTAATTGACTTGGAGTTTCTTTCTTCTATAGTTTGTTTGTGTGAAGTATGTACATGTTTCCCCTAAATGGATCGACAACTAATCCAGCCAACACCCCCCCCCACCGCATCAATGAAGAATCGATTGCTGCTAAATGTGGTTTACTTCTTCTACTACAAAATCCGCTACGAGCTAAACATCATAGTTAGAAGATTTGTCAATCCTCAAAGCTTCAATTTGCTTCGAAATGCGGCTGTTTGGGGGGACGTAGATTACATTGTATTCTCTACTAGTAAAGGAATGATTCAAGCTAAAGTACATATTGAAGACAAAGCAAACTGCAGTTATCTTTAGCTATTTGAACTTGTAGGATACATTGTAAGTAATTCCATATGCCACCATATTGGGGGAAGATTGTTAGGATCAAAAAATATGGTGTCTATATGGAAATTACACTAGTTTAAGTTAAAGTTAAAACACAAGGACTAAAAGTGTAATTAGTCCAAAGTGTCCTTGTGTTTAGACTATAAATACTCCCCTCTAATCAACATTAGAGGGTGAAGCTCACATTTGTAATTTCCCTTTCTTTTTCCATTTTAATAAAACTTCAAAATTAAATAAAGCTCTCTCCTCAATAATGGCTTATTCTTATTTTGAGCTTCCCCGACCTCCCGAGATCGTGAATCGAGAAACCTCACAAATCCATTTATAAGAGATTCGTACGTTGTTTTGGTAGATTCGTTATAACAACCCGCAATTTTCATCAATGTAAATATCCATCTATTAAGTTAGATGCAATGTACTATCTATCTATTATATATGAACCACCTTTTTACGGGGAAAATTTTCACTTTATTACATTACTTGCATAACTAAAGTTAACGAGCTCACACAACCTACCTATGCCATTTATATCTATGTTTATATCATATAAACATACTAATATGTCAAGTCAATATATTAATATCATTTTTACAAAGTACATTACTCATTTAACATACCATTTGCAACGTTATTTCAAAACAGGCTTTAAACGTTAAACGTTTAGCTCTAAACCTTAATTATATGTAATGTATACATATAAAAATCAATGTACAAGTACTCAAAGCATGTTTACAAGTATCAATACACAACATTTGAAATATAAACTCCCTCCAAGATAATGTACAAGTCCTTAAAAGTACAATGTACAAGTCATTAAGCATAACATTTAAAATAGCCGCTTTCCCTCCGTTTCCTAACGAATCTTGTACAAACTATTAAGTACAATGTACAAGCAAGCAATGGTCAACTTTTAAACAACATTTCTCTCCATTTCAATCACTTGAAACACGTTTTTAAACTCAAAACCCTAATTCAAACCAAGAAACCTTAAAACCGAGCCAGTTTCCAACCCGTGACCCATTTCTTCATTTTTGCCCATCTTAAACCTAACCCATTAATCAAATTAAGTTGTAAATAATTAATATACAACATTACATTTCATAATCCATCCTTATTACTCCAATGTACATGAAATTTAAACCAAAAACCCTAACCCGAACTAGTTTAAACCGATACTCCTTTTCCCTCCTTTTTGCCTATTTTGAAAACCAACCAAGCAACCACACACCTCCATGACTCACATAATCCTAACACTAATCCTAAACCTTAATCTATTCTAAACCCTAACCCTAACTCGATCTAAACACCTAAAAACCCTAACCGAATCTAAAACCAACCCGATACACCTTTTCTTCTTTTTTGACCCATTTTAAACCCAAGCACCCATCCTAGAACCTCCATGACCTCACCATGACATCACCAAGCAGCCCAGCAAGCACCTCCATCACATCCTTGCTAATATACTTGTCCACCAAGTTGCTTGATCACCTCCTTGTCCTCCTTTGTACACGAAACCAACACCACACCCTTACACCTTTCATGTCTAGTTTCCTAGCCTTCAATACTCATTCCTAGCCTCCCTTAGTCACCTATCTACAGATCTTGATCTCTTCTCCAAGTGTTCTTGGCCTCCAAGGTGTAAAACTTGGGCACTAAGGGTCTTTTACCCCTATATATAGCTGAAACATGCACCCTTTTCATTTCATCCCACACAACTCATCTCACACCCTCAAATGGAATTCTAACCCTTCCATAGCAGCAATAGAAGATCAAGAGAAGTCCCTAAGCTCATAATAGAAGCCAAGAAGCAAGAAAAACGAAGTCTTGAAGCCATTTCTAGGCGTACGAGTCCTAAAACCTCATTTCGACCCATTTTAGCTCAAGTAAGCCTAAGATCTTGTTCCATAAGCTTATATTCTATACAATAATATTCATAATACTCTTAAGATCATGTATGAACCCTTGTTTAATCCTTTGAATCCTCAAACCCATGTGTTTTTGATTAAAACCCTAAAAACAACCCGTTTTAATTTTCTAGCTAACGAATCTTTTTTCTAAACTATCGTTACATTAAAACATCTTATTTTAGCTTATACTAATAAGCTATAACCTGCAAATATTATTTGGAATCCTAAAATAAGCTTGCATGGCATTTTGGACTTGTTTTGTAAAAGTATTCCATGCAAATAGTATATATTGTAATTTTTTGAAATTTATAACTAGAGGGGCTGAAAATGTCATTTTCTTAAAGTTATATTTATAAGGACCTATTTTGCCAAGTTTCAAAGTTAAAGGTTTAAACTATATATACTTTATATATAAAGGACTAAACTTGTAAAAGTTTATAAACCAAGGGTATATATTGCCATTTTTGCAAACTTAGAAATATAATATATAATATTTTTATATAAATTATAAATATATATAGTAATAATATAAAACTTGATTTTATTAAAACCCGACACATTTATCGTAATTAATCATTGATCGAGGCTTTATAAATCAATTACGTTAAATAATTAACGTAATTTATCATCGATTAACTTTTGAAGAAACTTAAGATCTTATCGTATCACGTTACTAGGGAGTTTCATGTGAGGGGTTCCATTTGGGTATTCGTTTTGACGAGTTTGCTGGGTTTACAATTTAAAGTGCCCTGACTCCTCAAACAATACTACATGGCCTCTGAATTATGATAGCCCGAACAGTGATACAATATTTTCATAACATTTCAATCAAAATGATATGATATTAAAAGCTTTA
The DNA here is from genome assembly GCA_026074375.1 of Tanacetum coccineum. Taxonomy (NCBI): domain Eukaryota; kingdom Viridiplantae; phylum Streptophyta; class Magnoliopsida; order Asterales; family Asteraceae; genus Tanacetum; species Tanacetum coccineum. The sequence goes on along the minus strand of BQNB010000446.1, from coordinate 120,991 downwards.
TGACATAAAACATATTCAATCAAACTAAGACTTGACATATTACCCAGGTTGCGTATCGAAGCCGTTACTTTCATTTCATACACTTTTGCCATCAATCAGATTTCTCTGTATTGTTAAGGTGAGTTCATAGCCTCGCATTTCAATCTTTTAAATGTTTTATAAACCCGCGAGGGGGATCCATGCTATAAACCATGAATGCTAGTATTTTTCTGTATGCTATCCTGATTCATTATTGCCTAAGTAACTACTTTTGCCATTAAGACCCCATTATCATGAACCGTTAATTACTCTACGGAGTGAGCGCGAATGTTGTGAATAGATCTATTTGGGACTGGACTCCTCGTTGGTGTACCTATACTTTCAGTAACCAATAGCACTTCATTAGAAATAACTATGCGGGTGTTTTGGCAAAGGCACCCGTTGGGGCAATTACTTGTGATTATTAAATATCCCAAGGCTTCGGTGTCATGAGCTTAGAGCAATAATGTTGTTTTAGAAACTATGGGTGTATAACAACGTAACCCACTTCTGAACTTGTATTCAGACTATTTATCATAAACCTATGAATTTCACTCAACCATTGTGTTGACCTTTTTAGCATGTTTATCTTAGGTAATTAAGCAACTTATGGCACGGAGTGGCACGGACTTGAAGATGGCTAAATTGTTATCATTCAAACTTTATGTTTCTAGATTTTGGGATCTCTCTTTTGTAAAACTCTGATGAATAAATGAATGATAACTAAATTTTCCAAAACGTCTCTTTACGATTCGTTTTCTATGATTATGACTGTTGTACTATGAAGTAATACCCTAGATTATCTTCCGCTGCTATATTTGTCAAAATGGGGGTGTTACAGCAGTTGCATCTTTCTTTGGTAGAGTTTGCTCATGTAGCTTAAGCATGTCATGCAACTCATTTACTGTCTTCCCCATGCCATGCATATTATAGTTTTGCACAAAGCTGTCATATTCCTTTCGCAAAGAGACCAAGATGAGGCTCACTACTAGGCTTAGTGACATAATGAATTATATTATATAAATTATATAAATGAATAAAATATATATAAATTAATTAAATATAAAAAAATATGATGAATTAATAATATTATAAAAAAATAAAAAATTTAAAATAAAATTATTAATATATGGAATATAAATATATAAATAAATTAAAAAATGAGTAAATATAAAAATATTATAATTATAAATAATAAAAGATAAAATTAGAAATAAATTGAATAAAAAAAAAAAAAATAATGATTAAAAAAAAATAATAATTTAAAATTATAAAAAAATAAATAAAATATAAAAATAAATTATAATAATATAAAATAAAAAGATATTAATATAATAATTAATAAATAAAATAAAGAATAAATAAAAAATGAATATTTAAATAAATAATTTAATATGTAAAATAAATATAATGTAAAAAATTAAATTAAATATATTAAAAAATAAAAAAATAAATAAATATTTAAAAAAAATAAAAAAAAAAATGAAATATAATAAAATATTTATAAAAAAAATTATAATGATAAATAAATAAAAATGAAAATAAGTGAAAAAAAAAATAATGAATATTGAAAAATAAAAAAAATAATGGTATAATTAAAAATAATATAAAAAAAAAAAATAAAATTAAAAAAATTATATATAATATGATATAATAAAAAAATAATGAATAATATGGTAATAATAAAAAATAAAAAAAAATGTATGGAAAAATTAATTTATAATAAAAATAAAAAAATAAATAATGATATAAAATAAAATATGATTATAATTATGCTGATATAAAATAAATAAAAAAAATAAATAATAAAAAAATAAAAAAAAAATGTTAAAAGAATAAATTAAAAATAAAAAAATTAAATTAAAAAAAAAAAAATAAAAATTAAATAAATATAATTTATATTGCAATATGATAAATAATAAATAAATAAAAAAATTAATAAAAAAAAAAATTGAAAATAATATAAAATTAATTAAAAAAATGAATTAAAAAAAATATAATGAAAATTAAAAAATAAAATGTAACATAAATAAAATAATGTATTAAAGTAATAATAAAATTAAAATAATAATAGAAAATAATAAATATAAATTAAAAAAAAAAAAAATAAATTATAGATATATTAAATATAATAATTGAAAAATATTAAAATAAAAATAATTTATAAAAAATTTATATAAAAAAATAATAATAAAAAAATAATATATATTAAAAAATTATTTTAATAAAAATAAAAAATAGATATAAAGTAATTATAAAAAAATATATTATAATAAAATTATATATAAAAAAGAAATATGTTTAAATATATTAAAAATTATATTATAAAATTATTATAAAATAAATAAAAATAAAATAAGAAAATATATGATTAAATATATAAAATTAATTAAAAAAAAAAAAAAAAAAAAATGAATAAAAAAAATAAAAATGATATTATTATAAATAAAATTAAAATATAAAATAAAAAAAAATTAATTATATTATTAATAAAAATAAAAAAAAAATGAATGAAAAATAAAAAAATATAAATTAAATTTAAAATAAATAAAAAATTATAATATATTATAATAATAAAAAAGTAGATATGTAAAATATTAATGTTAATATATTAATATTTAAAATGAAAAAGTAAAATTAATAAATAAAAATTAAAATAAATAAAAATATAAATATAATATAAAAATAATAATATAATTATTATATAAACATATAAATTAATTTGAATATAATATAATAATAATAAATAATTAAAAAATTATATAAAAACAATATTATAAAAAAAAAAAATAAAAAAATAAATATTATAAATAATGAAAAATATAAAAATAATATTAAAATAAAAAATAATAAATAAAAAAAAAAATAAAATAAATATAAAGTATTATTATGATCATTTAAAAAAATAATATAATATAATTAAAAAAAATTATGAATTAATATAATTTAAAAAAATTAAAAATAAAAAATATAAAATAATTAATATAAAATAAAAATAAAATTAAAAAATAAAAATATAAATATAATAAAAAAATTGATATTAAAAATTTTATAATATAAGTAAATATTATAAATAAAATATTTAATATAAAATATAAAATAAGAAAAATATGAAAATAATTTAAAATATAAATTAAAAAATATATTATATAAAAAAAAATAATTGTAAAAAAAAAATATATTAATAAAAAATTAATATATAAAAAATTAAAAATTTAAATATAATGGAATAATATATTAAAAAATAATAATATTAAATAATTAAAAAAAAAAATTGAAATTGAAATAAAAAAAAATGAAATATAAAAATTAAATAATAAATGGAATATAAAAAATAAAAAAATGAAAAAATAAAATATAAAAAATAAAAAAAAATAAAAAAATAAATGATATAAAATAAAATTTATTTTAATAAAATAAATAAATTATAAATAAAAAAAATGTAATTAATTATAAAATTAAATAAATATATGAAAAAATGAAAATAAATTATTAATATTATATAAACAAAAAAAAAAAAAAAATATAATAATAATATAAATATATATAATATTATAATAAATAAATAAATTTTATATTAATTTATATGATTATGAAATAAAAATATAATGAATATAAATAAAAAAAATAAAATAATAAAAAATGAATAAAAAAAAATAATAATTAAAAAAATATATTGTTAAAATAATATGATAAAAATATATATGAAATAAAAAAATTATATGAAAAGTTATAACACAAATTAAAAAAAATAAAAAAATATGAATATAATAATTAAAAAAATATATAATTATTGAAAATATAATTTAAAAAAAATTATAATAAAAATCAATATAAATAAAATGATGTAATTAAAAATATAAAAAAAAAAAAAAAATATAAATTAAATTTAAAAAATATATTATGATATTAAAATAATTTAAAAAAAAAATTAATAAAATTAATGAAAAATAAAAAATTATAATTGATTTAAAAAATAAAATATTAAATGTAAAAAAAAATAAAAAAATATAAAAAAAAAGAAAAAATAATTTAGTAATTTAATATATATATAATATTAAATTATATAATAATTATAATAATTAAAAAATTAAAAAAAAAAAATAATAAAAAATATAATAAAATTTAAAAATATATATATTAAATATAAAAATTAAATGAAAAAATTTATAGTGATATTATAAATATAACAATTGAAATTGAAAATTATAATAAAAAATGTATATATAAAAAAATTTAAAAAAATTATATAATAATATTAAATAAAATAAATTGTAATTATAAATAAAAAATATTGATTTGAAAAATAAAAAAAAAAATATATAACTAAATAATATGAAATAATTTAAAATTTAAATATATATAAAAAATTAAAATAATATTATTAAAAATATTAATGAATATGATAATAAAAAAATAAATATTGATTTGAATATAAAAAAAAAAAATTAATACTTATAAAAAAATATTAAAAAAATTAAAGAATATTAAAAAAAAAATAAGAAAATGATAAAAAAATAATAAATATATAAATTAAAAAAATTGATTTAAAATAAAAATATAAAAAATTAAAATAAAAAATTAAAAATAATATATATAAAAAAATAAATATTAATATGGAAATTATGTAAAAAATAAAAAAATTTTAAAAAAATTAATGTATAAAAAATATTAAAATTAAATATTAAAAATAAAAAATTGAAATATAAATAAATAATATAAATTAAATATAATGATATAAAATGATTAAATAATGAAATATGAAATTTAAATAATTAATAAAAAAATATAAAATAATTAAATAATGTATAAATAAGAATTATATAATAAAAATATAAATAATAAAAAAATATAAAAAAATATAAATAAATTAAATAAAAATTATAATATATATAAAAAAAAAAAATAAAAATAAATAAAAAAAATAAAATAAAAAAAAAAAATATAAAATATTAAAAATATAATATAATAAATACAGTTGTTTAATAATTAATAAAAATTAAATTAATATAAAAAATAATGATTAAAAAATAAATTTAATAAAAAATTAAAAAAATTTATATTATAGATAATTATTATTATATAAAAAAAAAAATAATATTAAAAATATGAAAAAAATAATAAATGATATGTAAAAATATGAAATAAATAAATGATAAATTAATAATATAAATAATATAATATAAAAATTAAAAAAAATAAAAAAATAAATATAATATGATAAAGAAAAAAAAAAATTAAATAATAAAAATATATAAAAAATAAATTTATTATAAAAAATAAAATGATATTTATATATAATTAAATATATAATAAAAAAATTAATAATAATTATTTAATAAAAAAAAATAAAAAAAATAAAAAATAAAAAATAAAATTGAAATAATAATATAATAAATAATAGAAAAATGATTATGAAAAATAATAAATTAAAATTAAATGATGGAAGTATAAAATATTATAAAAAATAATAAAATAAAAATAAATAAAAAATTAAAAATAAATTATATAATTAATGGATTATTAAAAAAATTAAATAATAAAAAAATGAATTAAATTATAATTAATAAATGAATATATAAAAAATAATATAAATTAATTATATAAATAAATTTATGAAATTATATATAAAATGAAAAAATTTTAATAATATGTATAAAAATATAAAAATAAAAAATGATAAAAATAATTTAAAAAAAAAATAAAAAATAATAATAATATAAAAAATAAAAAATGTGTAATAATGATATAAAATAAAAAAATTAAAAAATGAAAAAAAAAAAAATAAATTATAAATTGATATGAAAAAATAATAATGATATCAATAATAAAAATTATTTATTAAGATTAAAAAAATATAAATTTTATAAAATAAATAATTTTAATAAATTATAAATAATGTATAAAATTAAAATAAAATCTAAAACTAATTATAAAATGATAATGAAAAAAAATTATAAATAAATTTATTAATATAAAAAAATAATATAATGAAAAAATATTAAATAAAAATAAAAAATTAAATAAAATTTTATAAAATGAAAAAAAAATGCTGAGATTAAAAAAAAAAATAAATTAATAATAAATTAAAGATAAATAAAATTATAAATAAAATAAAATTGAATTAAAAAATATAATATAAATTATAATATTAATTGAATAATAGAAAAAAAATGAAAAATAAAAATTATGAATATAATTTATAATAAAATATAAAATAAAAAAATAATAAAAAATTGTATAAATAATTTTATATAAATAATATTATATAAAAAAAAATAAGTAAATAAAAATTTAAATTAATGAAATTTAATATAAAAATAAAAAAAATAAAATAAATGTTTAAAAAAAAAATAAATAAAAAAAATATGAAATTATAAAATTTAATATAAAAAAATAATTGATAAAAAAAAACATAATGTAATAAATATAATAAAAAAAAAAAATTAATTAGGGAAATTTAAAAAAATTTATATAATAATAATTATATATAATGTAGAAAAATTATTAAAAAAATAAAAAAATAAAAATAATATATAAATAGAAATATTAAAATAAAATAAATAATAATATAATATAAAAAATAATTAAATATAAATAAAAGTTTATTAATATTATTAAAAAAAAAAAAAAAATAAATATAATTAATGAAATGAATAAATTAAAATAAATAATAAATAAAAAATAATAAAAAATAAATAAAAATAAAAAAAAATAATTAAAAAAAAAATAATATAAAAAAAATAATTAAATAAAAAATATGAATGGATAAAAATAAAAAAATAAAAAAAAAAAATATATAAAATTATATAATAATATAAAAAAAAAATAAAATAAAATAATTTAATTAAATATAAAAAAAAAATAAAAATAAAATAAAATTAATAAAAAAATAATATTAAAAAAAAAAAAAATAATATATAATAAAAAATAAAAAAAAAATTAAAAAAAATTATAAATAAAAATGTTATAATTATAAATTAAAAAAATAAATCTAAGTTAAAATAAAAATGGAAAAATTAAAAATATAATTAAATAAATATATATAATTATAATTAAAAGTAAATAAAAAAAAAATAAATATAATATATAAAAAAAAAAAAAAATGATTAAATTATGATAAATATAATAAAAATTAATAAAAATGAAAAATAAATCATATAAATTAATAAAATAAAATAAAAATAAAAATGAAATTAATGAAAAAATATGAAATTGTAAATGAAAATAAAAATAAAAATAATATTAAAAATATAAATAAAATATATATACTAATAATATAATAAAATAATAATTATTTAAAAAAAAATAATATATATAAAAATTATTAAAATTAAAAAAAAATAAATTAAAAAAATAAAAAAAAAATAATGATAAATAAAATAAAAAATTATAAAAAAATAATAAAAATTAAATGAAAGAAAATTATTAATGTAAAATATATAAATGAAAAATGAATATGAATGAAATAAAAAAAAAAAAAAAATAAAAAAAAAAACAATTTAAAAATAAGAAAAAAAATAATATAAAATATATAAAAATTTAATAAAAAAAATAATAATAAATAAAATAAATAATAAAATAAAAATATTGATTAATAATAAATTTATCAATAATAATAAAAATAAAAATATGAATAATAAAAAAAAAAAAAATATAAAATAAAAAAAAAATAATAAAATAAAAAATAAATAAAAATATAAATAAAAAAAATATTGGGAAAATTAATGGAAAAAATTATAAATAAAAAAAAAAAAAAATAAAAAAAAGTAAAAAATGAATAAATTAAATTAAAATGATGTTAATATATATATAAATTAAATGATATTTAAATTATTAATAAAAAAAAAAAAAAAAAATAAATTAATAATTGTAAAATATAATAATAAATAAAAAAAAATAATAAAAATAAATTAAAAAAAAAATATATGAATAAAAAAAAATGAGATAATATAAAAAAATAAATAAATTAAAATTAAAAAATAAATTAAAAAAATAAATATTAATAATGAATAAAAAAAAAAATAATTAATAAATAAAAATATTAAATAAAAAATAATAAAATGATTAAAAAAATAATTAAAAAAAATAAATAAAAAAAATAAAATAAATGTATAAAAAAAATTAAAATGTAAATAAAATAAAAAATATAAAATAAATATTATGAAAATAATAATAAATATTTAAAAAAATATAAATAAAAAAAAAAAAATTAAAAAATATTAAAAAATTTTAAAAATATTAATAAAAATAAATAATAATAAAATATGGATGTAATAAATAATAATTATTAAAATAAAAAATAAAATATTGATTAATAAATATTAAATATTATTAAAAATAAAAAAATAAAACAAATAAAAAAATAAATTATTTCGATAAATTAAATAAAATATTAACAATATAAAATAAATGAAAATTATAAAAATTAAAAGATATTAAAATAAAAAATATTAAAAAAAAAAAAAATAATAATAAAATAATATAAAAATTAAAAAAAATAAAAAAAAATATTAAATAATAAATAAATAATATAATAAAATATATAAATTTGAATAAAAAAAAATATATATATTAAAATTAAAATAAATATAAAAAATAATATAAAAATAAATAAGTAATATAATATATATAAATATAATTAAAAATAAATAATTAATAAAAAAATTTAAAAAATAAAAAATTGTAAATAATTAAAAAAAATAATTTAAAAATAATAATATAAAATAAAAATATAAAAAAATAAAAAAATATAATATACATATAAAAAGATCAAAATATGATATTAAATAAAATATAATGTAAAATTAATAAAATAAAATTAAAAAAATTAAAATAAATAAGTAAAAATGATATAAATTGATAAATTAAAATAAATATTAAAAAAAAAAAAATAAATAAAATAAAAAAAATAATAAAATATTTAAAAAATTTAAAAAAAAAAAAATTAATATGAATAATAATATAAATATGAAAAAAGAAATAAAAAAAAAAAAAAATAAAATATAAAAAAAAATAATAAAAAAAAATTTTAAAAAATTAATTAAAAAAAAATTAAATAAATTTTAATAATAAAATATAATATAAATAATTAAAATAAATAAAAAAAAATAAATTGAACAAAAATAAAAAATGTATTGAAATAATTTATTATGATTAATTATAATAAAATTAAAATTAATTTAAAAAAATTAAATAAAAAAAAAAAATAATATAAATAATTAAAAAAAAAAAATAATATAAAAAATAAAATAAATATGAAATAAATAATAATTAAAAAATAATAAAAAAAAAAAAAAAAAAATAAAAAAAAAAAAAAATGAAAAATTTTAAAAAAAAATTTTATGGAATATGATAAAAAATATAAATGATGTAATAAAAAATTAAAATAAAAAAAAAAAAAATAAAAATGAAATAAAATAAGAAAATTAATATGAAAAAATATAATTATAAAAAAAAATAAATTTAAAAAAAAGAATGATTAATAAATAATAAATGATAAAAATAAAAAATAGTTATAAATAAAAATGTTTATAAAAAATAGAATATTATAAATATTAATTGTATAAAATAAATAAAAAAAATAATAAATATTATAAATAAAAAATTAATAAAAAAAAAAAAAAGAAATAAATAAAAATGAAAAATATGTATTAAAAAAAAAATAAATAATAATAATAATATTTATATAAATAAAAAAATATAAAAAAAAAATAAATTTTTAAAATAAAAAAAAAAAAATATAAATTAAAAATTAAAATAATCAAATAATAAAATAATATTAAAAAAATAAATAAAAATATATAAAAAAAAATATTTATTAAAAAAATATTAATAAATTAAAAATATAATTTAAATATAATAAAAAATAATAAATGAAAAATGAAAATTATTATTAAAAAAATAAATTTAAAAATATAAATAAATAAAAAAAAAAAATATAAAATAATATGCTAAATTAAAAAAATTAATATATAATAAAATAATGAAAAAATATAATAAAATTAAAAAAAAAAAATATGTTAATTAAAAAATGAAAAAAAATATAAAATTAATATATAAAAAAAAAAAAGCAAAAAAAAAAAATAAAAAATAATAAATAAATAAAAAAATAATGTTTAATAAAATAAAAAAAAATAAGATAAATTATTAAAATAAAAACTATAAAAAAAAAAAATAAAATATAAAAAATTAGTAAAAAGAATAAAAAAATATTAAAAAAATTAATATGAAAATAAAAATTAAAATAAATATTAATAAAAAAAATTGATTAATTAAAAAATGAATAATAATAAAAAAAAATATAAAAAAAAATAAAAAATATAAAAATTAATATAATAAAAATATAATATAAAATAATATTAAAAAATAATTATTAAAAAAAAAATAAATCAATAATAAAATGAAAAATATAAATGTATTATAAAAATGGAAAAAACAAAAATAATATAAAATTTAAATAAAAAGAATAAAAAATTATAATATAAAAAATTGAAATAAAATAATAATGAAAAATATTAATGATAATTAATGTAAATAAAAAAATATGAAAAAAAAATAAAAAAACAATAAAATATATATTATTTAACTTAATATTAAAAAAAAAAAAATAAAAATTATATTTATTTAATTAATATAAAAAATAAATAAATTATTTAATAAATATAAATAATTATTTTAAATATAAGAATAAAATATAAAATAAAAAAAAATAAAATATAATAATTAATAAAAAAAATTATAAATGATATAAATAATAATATATTTGAATTAATAATAAAATTATTAACAAAAATAATTATTATATATAAATAAATAAAAAAAAAATTAATAAAAAAAAAATAATATATTAATATAATAAAAAAAAAAAAAAATATATATAATATAATTAATAAAATAAAAAATAAAAGATAAATAAATAAAAATATGAAAAATATATAATAAATAAAAAAAAAAAAAATAAATAATAAAATAATATTAAATAATATATATAAAAAAAAATAAATTAAATATTAAAAAAATATAAAAATTAATTAAATGAAAAAATAAAAAAAAAAAAAATATAATAAAAATAATAATGAAAAAATAATGATAATATAAAAAATAAATTAAATATAATTAAAATAAAAAAAAAATTTAAATAAAATTAAAATAAATAAAAATGAAAATTATGTTTTGAATGAGAAATATTAATGAAAAAAAATGTATTTATAAAAAATAAATATAAAAAATAAGATAATAATAAAAATTAAAACTAAATAAAATAAAAAATTAAATTATAGATAAAATAATAAATATAATATATAAAAAAATAATAAAATAAAATGAAAATAAAAAAAAATAAAATATAAAATAATAATAAAAATAAAAAAGAAAAAATTAATAAAAAAAAAAAAAAATAAAAAAATAATATGAAAATAATATTTAAAAATAAGAATAAAATAAATAAAATAAAAATTAAATAAAATGAAAAATAATGTAATAATTTTATAAAAATATAAATAATAAAATAAATAAATTATATTAAAAAAAAAAAAAAAAATTTATATAAAATGATAAATAAATTTATGAAAAATTAAATAAAATAATATAAAATAAAAAATTAAAAAATATATTAATAAATAAAATAATATTATAAAAAATATAAATATGGATGATAAAATGAAAAAAATTAAAAAAAAAAATATAAATAAAAAAATAAATTTAAAATTAATATAATAAAAATAATTAAAAATAAATAAATTAAAAAAAATAAATATTTATAAATTAAAATAAAAAAAAAAAATAAAAAAATATATAAATATATAATAAAAAAAAATTAATATGTATTAAATAAAAATAAATAAAAATAATAAATAATAATAAAAAAATAAAAATAAAATAATGAATTAATGTATAAATTATTAATGAAAAAAATAAAAATTTAGAATATTAATATAAAAAAATGAAAAATAAATATAATTAAAAAAATGAAGATTATAAATAAATATATAATAAAAAATGTATATAAAAATATAAAAATTAAATTAATATAAATAAAAAATAATAATATAATAATTAATATAGATAAAAAATAAAATGTGAAAAATAAATTAAAAATATTTAATAAAAAATAAATTATAATATAAAATAAATTTATAATGAAAAAAATAAAAAAAAAAAATCATATAAATGAAAAATAATAAATTAAAAATAAAAAAATTAAAAAAATAATGAAAATTAAATAAAAAAAATATAAAAATATAATTAATATTAATATATAAAAAGTAAATTAATTATGATGAATAAATATGAAATAAAAAAAAATAATAAATAAATAAGAAAAAATAAAATAAATAAATTGATAAATTAAATATAAATAATAATTTAATTGTAAAAAAAATAATATAATATAAATAATAATATTAAAAAAAAATAAAATAATATTAAATATATATAAAATAAATAATAATGATAATTTATAATAAAAAATTGAATATATAAAAAAAAAAATATATAAATTAAAATAATTAATAAAAAATTATTTGTTAAAAAATAAAAAATAATATTATTATTAAATATGGAAATATAATGAAATTATATTTAAATAAAAAAATAAAAAAAAAATTAGTTTTAAATAAATAAAATGTAATAAAAAAAATATATGTAAAAATATAATAAAGGATAACAAATAAAAAAAATAAATAAAAAATATGTTAAAAATAAAAAAATTAAAATAATAAAATAAATTAAAAATTAATTAATATTAAAAATAATAAATGTAATATTAAAAAATATTTATTTAATAAAATAATTATTATTAATAATAAAATAATAAATTATATAAAAATAAATAAAATAAAAAAACTAATAATATAAATTATATAAATAATTAAATATAAATTATATATAAAAAATTTAAAACTTATAAAAAAAAAAATAAATAAAATATAAAAATAAAAAAAAATAAATAATTAATATAAAAAAAAAAAAAAAAATAAAAAATAACAATAAAAAAAAAAAATGAAATTAAATTTAATAAAAAAAATAAAAAATGAAATATTTAAAATAATAAAAAAAAAATGTATAAAATATATATTAAAAAAAAAATTAAAATGTTTTGAAAATAAAAAAAAGAATATAAATAAAAAAAAATAAAAAAAATAAAAAATAATATTAAAAAATAAAATATTATAATATAAATTAGAAAGAATAAATAATGTAATATAAAAAAAATAAAAAATTAAATAAATGAATTATAAATGATAATAAAGAAATGATTTAAATAATAAAAATAAAAAAAAAAAATAAAAATAAATTTATAAATAAATAAATTAAAAATAAAATAATTTTAAATTATATGATATATTAAATAAAATAATAAAAATGAAAAATAAATAATTAAAAAATTAAAAAAAAAAATATATTAAATATATATTTAAATAAAAAATAATAAATAAAAAAAAATAAAATATTTAAAAATTATAAAAATAATATATAAATATAAATAAAAATAAAATTTAATAATAAAAATAAAAAAAAAAATATAAAAAAATAAAATATAAAAAAAAAAATGAAAAATATAAATATAAAATTATAAAATAAAAAATAAAAAAAATAAAATAATTTAATAAAATTAAATTTAAAAAATATTAAAATAATTAAATAAATTGAAAATAAATATAAAAAAAATGAAAAATATTAATATAAATTAAAATAATATATAATTTAAAAATGAAATAAAATTAAATAAAATAATATTAAATAAAAAAAATATAATTAAAATTAAATAAAAATAAATTATAAATAAAAATAATTAATAAAATAAAAATGAAAAATAAAAAAAAATATATGAAATAAAAATAATAAAAAAAAATAATAAAATTATTAATAAAAATATATTAAAAGATAAAAAAAAAATAAAATAAAATTAATATAAAAAAGAATATAAAAAAAAAAATATATGAATTAAAAAAAAAAAATATTAAAAAATTTAAAATAAATAAGTAAAAAAAAAAAATAATATAAAATATTAAAATAAAAATTGATCAAAAATTTAACATTAAAAATTAATATAATAAAAATAAAAATATTAATAAATAATGAAAAAAATTTAATAAATTTATAAAAAAATAATTTAAAAAATAAATAATAATATAATTAAAAATAATAATAAAAAAAAATATTATAATTATAAAAATTATTATAATTATTAATAAAAAATAATATTATGAATTAAAAAAGAAAATATTAATGATAAAAAAAAAAATTAAATATAAATAAATTTATAAAATTAAATTAAAATAAAAAAAAATAAAAAAATAAAAAATATAAAAAATAAATTAAAAAAAAAAAATAAAAAAATTAAATTTAAAAGAATAAAAATAAAAAAAATAAAAAAAAAAAATAAAAAAAATAAAATAAAAAAATAAAAAAAAATAGTGATAATATTATAAAAAAAAAAAATATTAAATAAATAAAAAAAAAAATAATGTATATTAAATAAAATTTAAAATTGTAAAAAAAAAATAAAAAAATAAATTAAAAATTAAAAAATATAATAATATATAAAAAATGTTAAAAAAAAATAAATATAATAAAATTAAAATAAAATAAAAAAATAAAAATGATAAAAAAATAATTAAATATAATTAAAAAAATAATTATATAAAATAATAATTAAAAGTTAAAATAAAAATAAAAAATGGATTAATTAAAAAATAAATAAGATATAATAATATTTAAAATTAATAAATTAAAAAAATTAAAATTATAAAAATAAAATAATGAAAAAATTAAAAATAAAAAAAAATAAAATGATGAATATTAAATTAAAAAATAAATAAATAATGATATAATTATCATATAATAATTATAAAAAATAAATGAAATTAATATTTAAAATAAAATAAAATATAAAAAAAAAATATTATAATATAAAAAAATTTTAAATATGAAAAAATAAATAAAAAAAAAATATAATAAATAAATAAAAAATATATATATAATATAAAAAAATAAAAAAAAAAAAAAAAAAACAAAAAAAAAAAAATAAATATTAAATAAAAAAATTAAAATAATTAAAATGTAAAAATTAAAAAAAAATTTTTTATAAATAAAATAAAAAAAAAAATTATTAATATATAATTTAATATAAATAAATTTAAAAATTTATAAATAAATAAATATATAAAAAAAAATAAAAAAAAATTAAAAAAAAATAAAAATAATAAAAAATATAAAAAATTATAAAAATAAAAAATAAATAAAAATTAATATATTTAAATAATAAATAAATAAATATGAAACATAAACAAAAAAAATATTTAATAAAAAATAAAAAATTGTAAAAAAAATTAAAATGGTTAATATAAAATTAATATATTTAAATCAAAAAAAATAAAAATTTATATAATAAATAAAATAATAAAAATTATGTATAAATAAAAAATGAAAAAAAAAAAATAAATAAAATTTAAAAATTAAAATGAAAAAAATATAATTAAAAATATTAAAAATAATAATTAATAAAATTAAATATAAAGATAAAATTAATATTGATAAAATAAAAAAAAAATTTATAAATAAAAATTAAAATAAAATAATATATAAATAAAAAAAATATAATAAAAAAAAATAATAAAATATAAAAAAAAAAAAAAATAAAATGAATAAAAAAATTTAATAATAATAAAAAAATAAAATAAAATAAAAGTAAAAAAAAATATAAAATATTAATGAAATAATGAAATTTGTAAAAAATAGGTAAATATAAATAACTTAAATGTAAATGGATATGATAAAAAATAATTAATAAAAATATATAAATATGAATATAAAAAAAATGAATAAGATAATAAATGATAAAAAATAAAATTAATAAAAAAAGTATATAAATAAAAAAAGTAATTATTATGATTATAATGAATAATATAAATATAATGAAGAAATAAAAAATGAATTATAAATGAACAATAAAAAAAAATAAATAAAAAAGTTTATATTAAATAAAAAATAAATAAAGAAAAAATATATTATAAAAAAATTAAAAAAAGTATATAATAAATATTATTATGATAAAATAAATGGTAAAATAAAAATTTAAAAAAAAATAATAAATATTAAAAATGATATAATGGTAAATAAATGAAATAATATATATAATAAAAATATATATTTAAAAAAAATATTAATAAATAAAGAATAAAAATTAAAAAAATGAATAAAATGAATAAAGAATAAAATTAAAAAATATATAATAATATATAAATATTTAAAAATAAAAAAAAAATAATTGATTAATTAATAATATAATATAATAATTAAAATAAAATTATATAATTTAAAGATAAATAAATAAAAAAAAAAATAATATTAAAATTAATAAAAAATTATAAAAAATTAAAATAAATTAAAAAATATTTAATAATAAAGATGAAAATGAAAAAAAAATGTAAAAATTATAAAAGAATAATTATATAAAATATGAAAATAAATAAAAATGTTTAGTCGCAATATAAAAATAAATAAATAATATAAATATAATAATAATAAGATAATTAATAAAATAATAAAAAAATAATAATAATTATAATAATAAAAAAAAATGAAAAAATAAAAAAAATAAAAATAAATTAAATTAAAATAAAAGATTATAATAAAAAATTATAATATAAAATAATAATAAATTAATTTAAAAATATATTTAAAAAAAATATAAATAATAATTATAATATAAATTAATAAATGTGGAAAAAAAATAATTATAAAAAAAAAAATAATGGGAAAAAATTATAAAATGAATATATAAATAAAATATTAAATTTTAATTATAATATTAAAAAAAAATATATAAAAAAATTAAATAAAAAAAATAAAAATATAAAATATAACAATATAATATAAAAAATAGATGGTAAATAAAATAAATTATAATATTAAATATTTGAAAAAATAAAAATAATTAAATAAAAAAAATATAATAAAAAAAATAATGAAATAATAAATAAAATAATAATAAATAAAAATATATAAAAAATAAATATTAATGTATATAAATTATTTAAAATTAAAAAAAAAAATAAAAAAAATAAAATAAATATAAAATAATTAAAAAAAATGAAATAAATAAAAAAATAAAAAAATTATATATATAAAAATATAATATAAATAATAAATAATTATATATAAATAAATATAATATATAAAAAAAAAAAAATAATTAA
This sequence comes from Tanacetum coccineum, assembly GCA_026074375.1. Taxonomy (NCBI): domain Eukaryota; kingdom Viridiplantae; phylum Streptophyta; class Magnoliopsida; order Asterales; family Asteraceae; genus Tanacetum; species Tanacetum coccineum. The sequence goes on along the minus strand of BQNB010000446.1, from coordinate 103,769 downwards.
AAATAAAATAAATAATAAAAAAAATAATAATAAAAAATTATAAAAAAAAAATAATAAATATAAAACAAATAAAATATAAAAAAAAATTAAATAAATAAAAAAAAAAAAGAAAATATATAAAAAAAATTAATATATAAAAAAATATAATATTAAAAAATATAAATGAAAATAATTAAATTATAAATAATTGAAATTTATAAAAAATAAATAAAAAATAAATTAAAAATGATAAAATAAAAAATTTAATAATTTAATAATTTATAAAATTAAAAAATAATTAAATAAATAAATTTATTAAAATTAAAAAATATAAAAAATATAAGAAAAAAAAAAATTAATAATATAATAAAAATAATAATTAAAATAAAATAATAAAAAAAAAATTAAATAAAAAAAAAATATAATAAATATAAAAAAAAAAATAATAATTAAAATAAAAAAAAAAAAATATAAAAAATTTGAATAAAAAAATAAATATAGGTTAATATTAATAAAAAATTATATAAAAAATAAAATAAGTATAAAAAATGGAATATTAAATAAAAAAATAAAATATAATGAATAAAAAAATAAACAAAATAGAAATTAAAAAAAAAAAATAATAAAATAAAATAAATAATAAAATATAAATATACAAATAAATAAAAAAAAATAAATGAAAATTATAAATAATAAATAAATATAAAAAAATTATAGATTAAATATTAAAAAATAAAAAAAATAATAAAATTAAAAATTAGATAAAATAATATAATAATAGTAAATTTAAATTATAAAAAATGAAATAAAAAAATTAATAATATAAAACATTATAAAAAAAAAATAATATGAAAATAATAAAAAAATTTATTAATATAAAAATATATGTAAAAATTATATAAATATGTAAAATAAATGAATTAAAAAAAATAAAAATAAAAAAAATAAAAAAAATATAAAAAAAAAATAAAAAAAAAAAAAAATAATAAATAATAATTATAAAAATAATATTAATAATAATAAAATTAATAAAATACATTAATAAATAAAAAAAATATAATATAAAAAAAATGAATAATGAAATAAGAAATATATAAATATAAAAATTAAAATTAAAAAAATAAATATAAATAAATAAAAAATAATAAATAAATATATTAAAAATAAATAATTAAATTAATATTTTGTATTATAAATAAAAAATAAAAAATGATAAAAAAAAATATTAATTAAAATAAATTAATATAAATAAATTTAAAAAATGAAAATAATATATTAAATAAAAATATAAATAATAAAAATAAATAAAAATAAATAAAATATAAAAATTTAAGAAATAAAAATTATATAATTATATTAATATAATATTTAAAATAAATTTAAAAATTATAATATTTAAATAATAATTAATATATAAAAATATAAAAAAAAAAAAAATAATATATAATAAAAATAAATTAAATGTATAAATTAATAATTAAAAAAAAAAAATTAAAAAAAAAAAATGTGAAAAAAATAAAAATGAAAATAAAAAAAATATAAAAAAAATAAAATTAATAAATCTAAAAATTAAAAATAATAAATAAAAATAATAAAATAATTATAAAAAAAAATAAAATAAAAAAATGATTTAGTAAAAAATATAAAAAAAAAAAAAAAAAAAATATATTAAAAATAAAAAAAAAAAAAAATTTTAAAAATAAAATATAAATAAATTAATAAATTATAAAAATAATTAAATATAATTAAAATAATTATGGATGATAATAATATTAAAAAATAAATAATAAAATGAATGATAATAATTAATAATTGAAAAGATATATAATAAATATAAATTAAAATTATTAATAACAATAAAATATAAAAAAATATATGTAAAAAAGATATAAAAATTATAATTAAAAATATATAATAAATATATGAATAAATAAAATAAAAAATTAATAATAAAATAAAAATATAAATATAAAAATAATATATAAATAAATATAAAATAAAAAATATTAAATTAAATAATATATATTTATAATAATATAAAAATTAAAAAAATAATAATGGTTAATTATAAAAAATATTAAAAAATATAATGTAAATAAAAGAATAAAAAAATAATAAAAAAAATAATTAAAAAATAAATAAAAAATAAATTAAAATAAATTAAAATAAATAAAAATATAAATATAAAAATATAAATAATATATAAAATAAAAATTTAAAAAAATAAATAAAAAAATAATATAAATTAATATAAAATATAAAATAAATATATAATTAAATTAAAAAAAAAAAAAAAATTTAATAATATCAAGAAAAATTTATAAAAAAATATAAAATAATATTTTATAAAAAAAAAAATTTATAATAATAAAATAGATAAAATATAAATTATTATGAATATACAAAATAAATATAATAATACTAAAATAATATAAATTATATATATTTAATAAAATTAGAAATGAAATAAAATAAAAAAAAAAAAAAAAAATAATAAAAAATAAATAATATGAAAATATAAATAAAAAAAAATTATTTAAAATAAATATAATAATATAAAAATATATTAAAAAATAAAAAAAAAATAGATAAAAATATATTAAATAAAATAAAATAATATTAATAAAAAATTTAAATAATTATAATTAAAAAAAAAATAAAATAATTATATAAATAATTAAATAATAAATAAAATATAAAATATTATAAAAAATAATTAATAAATATAAAAATAAAATAAATTAAATATTAATTATAAAATTTAATAAAAATTTATAAATAATATAAATTATTAAAATAATTATATTTAATGATTAATAAATATATGAAAAATAAAAAAATAAATTAAATAAAAAAAAAAAAATAAAAAAATAAAAATTAATTAATAAAAATAAAAAATTTATATTACAAAATAATGTTTATATATTAAAAAGATGAAAATAAAATTATAACACACACACACATACATAAAAAAAAATATAATAATATGTGTAAATTGATGAAAGTAAAAAAAAAAAAAATAAGAAAAAAAAATTAAAAAAAAGAAAAAATAAATAAACAAAAAAATAATAATAAAAAAAAAAAATAAAAAAAAAATATGATAATAAAATTTTGAAAAGAAATGATGTAATAATAAAAAATAAAAAAATAAAAAAAAATTGAAATGAAATAAAAATTATAATTATTAATGATAAAAAAAAATAAAATGATAAAAAATAAAATTAAAATAATAATTTATAATTAAAATAAAAATAAAAAAAAAAAATAAAAAAAAATGAATAAAATAAAGAGAAAAAATTATAAAAAAAAAAATATAAAAATAACATTTTAATAAATTTAAAAAAAAAATATTGATGATAAATATAAAAATAAATATTAAAAAAATATAAAAAAAAAATTAAATAATAATTAATATAATATAAAAATTATTAATAAAATGAATTAATTTAAATATGAAAATGAATAAAAATATGAAAAAAAAATTAAATAAATAATAATAAATATTAAATATGAAATTTAAATAAAAAAATAATGATATAAAAAATATAAAATTTAAAACAAATAATAAATAAAAAAAAAAATAAAAAATAAAAAATATAGTAATATGAAAAATAATAAAATTTAAAAAAAATAATATATAATTATAATAAAAAATAAAATAAAATAAAAACTAAAATATTATAAAAAAAAAAAATAAAATAAAACAAATTATAAAATAAAATTAAAAAAAATATAAATTATATATTATATAATAATATGATAACAATATAAAATAAAATAAATTATAAATTAAAAAAATTTAAAGAAAAATAAAAAAAAAAATAAAAAAAATATTAATAAAAAATATAAATTAAATAAATATAAAATATATAATATATAAAATTAATAAAAAAATAATATATATATAAAATTATATATAAAAAAAAAATGAAAAACATAAAATTAATAAAAAAAAATAATAAAATAATATAAAAATAAATAATAAAAATTATAAATATTAAAATATATATATATTAATATAAAAAAAAAATATTAAAAAATTAATATGGAAAATATAATAATGTAAGAAAATAAAAAAAATTAAATTAATAAAAAAAAAATAAATTGGATAAAAGTAAATTAATGTAATAAAATATAATAAATGATAAAAAATTATATATAATATAATTAATAATTAATAAAATGGATATATATTATAAAAAAAAAAAAAATTATTAAAAAAAATAGTTATTATCAAAAATATAAAAAATAATAAAAAAAAAATTATAAAATAATAAAAATAAAAAAAAAATAAATAAAAATTAAAATTTTAATAAAAAACTTATAAAAAAAAAAAAAATATTAAATAATAAAAAATAAAAAATATTATTATAAAAATTTAAAATAATAAAAATAAAAAAAAATAAAAAATAAAATATATTTATATAAAAATTAAATAATTAAATTATGAAAATATTAAAAAAATAATAATAAATTAAAATAATGGAAAAATAAAATAATAATATATAATAAAATTATGTAAAAAAAAAATGATAAAATAATATTAATAAATAAAATAATAAATAAAATATAAAAAATATAAAAATAAAATAATAAAATAAAAAAATAAAAATATATAAAAAAAAAGATTTAAAATAAAAAAAAAAATAATCTTAAATTAAATTAAAAAATAAATAATGTAATGAAATTAATAATATTAAAAAAAATAAAAAATTAAATTAAAATATAAATTAATTAATAAAAATAAAATTGATAAATTAAAAATAAAATATATATGTAAAATAATAAAAAATAAAAAAGGAAAAATAAAAATAAAAAAATAAAATAAAAATATATAATAAATAAAATATAATAAATGTAAAAAAAAATTTATGATAATTGTTATTTTTAATAAATAATAATAAAAAATAAAATTAATTTAGATATAATAAAAAAAAAAATAAAAAAAATAATTTATTAAAAAAAATTAATTTAAATAAATATTTATATAAATGATGATTAAAATATAAAAAAATAATTAAATGAAATAAAAAATATAAATAATAATATTGGAAAAGGATGAGAGATTTTATATAACCTAGAGTGATGTTATATGATTGAGATATATGCCCTAAACCCTTGTTTAGACTTTAAAACCCTAGCTTTCACAACCAGCAACCCTAATCCAAATAGAAACCCTAATCTTGCAATATCTTGATTAAACCTTGCAATTTGCTTAACCAACCTTCAAAAACACCTTTAGGTATCATATGAATGTAGTTGAATGCTTGTATGGATCTTAGAAAATCAAGCTATGACTCGCTAATGGGGGTGAATGATGCCGTGGCCTAAGAAGAGCAAAAAGGGAGAAGGTTTTGATTTTTCAAAGTGTAAGTGTTGAATGAGTTACTACTTGCAAGTATACTTCCTATATAATCACAAGGCTAGTAAAAGATGAAATAGAAGTCTTCTAAGACAGGATGAGGGCCTTAAGGAATAATAGTAGTCAAGGTATGAAGAAAACGTGTAGATTTCCTTAAAAGTTTGAGGGAACATCCCATGAAAACATGGAGATGTGTTTTTACATGTAATATCTTTGTATATATCATGCCATATCCGGTTTTATATGTATATGTATGATATGTTTTTCTAATTTTTGAGTATTGGGTATAATCGTGGGTATTTGTTGAAGCGTAGAAAAGTTTTGGTGGTTCCGGGTATGCCTAAACGTATTTTATCGCGAAACGTAATCACTTTACGCAACCAATAAAAATAAAATGAACAAAGTTAATAATTATCCTCAAAATAATTACTTAACACTTGCTTGATGGGAATCTGGTGGTGGCTCCGGACCTAACGCGTCCTTCGACAAGTCAGCTTCTCTGGAGCACTTCTTTGGTTTTAGCTCGTGCTAGTTTAGCAGCAATATCTAAGCTACTTTCTTTGTCCGGACGTTTCGCGGGAGACTATACCTCATCATGTCCCCCCAGTCTAGTACGAATGTCATTTAGGCCTTCATGCTAGACTCATTAATTTGTAATTAAGAACTAAAAATTTGTCTCTGTCTCTTTTTTTACTGTTTTTGAATGCGTGGCTCATCCAGCTCCACTTGGTAAAAGCTATCGTGTCGTCATCATGTGGATCCTTTTCCTGCGTTATTTACTAGGGTTGCATCATGCTTATTGGTGACAGTTGATTTTCCCGAAGCCACTATAAATAACTTTCCTTTGTTTTCACATTTTCACTTTTTATTTTTTACCCGCACCGTTGCATCTCATTCTCTTTGCCTCAAGGTCCGGTTGCTTGCCACTGCATCCCCTTTTTTGAAAGTAGGTACTTTCTCTCTCCTCTTTTTCCTATTTTCCCGCCATGTCTAAAAATGATATGAAAGACCGTGTCTTTACCCTTTCTAAGAATGATTTAAAAGATTTGGTGAAGACTTATCGTATACCCCTAGATCTTCATCCTCGTTTTCCTGATCCCGGGTTTACCATGGATCATCTTCCTGCTGGTGCTATAGGCATTTACTCTGAGTTTCTCTGGTTTTTCGGCGTTCATGTCCCTTTTTCGACATTTCTTTTATCCGTGCTTAAGTATTTCAAGATACATATTTCTCAGTTGGCCCTTTAGGCTTGAATAAGGTGGTGTCATTTGAGGTTGTGTGCCGTGATTTAAATATTGTTCCCACCATTACTTTGTTCTGTGTGTTTCAATGTCTTTGAAAATAAGGGGATTGGTTTTCTTTCTCCAAACGTCGCAATACGGAGGACGTTTGTATGGATGATGGTCCTTCGAGCTTGAAGAAGTGGAAGGACCAGTTTTTCTTGATAGATCGTAGAGCCATTCCCGACTATCTAACCTGCAGACATTCTTGTTCATGTGTTTCTGATGATCTTCCTACTGATGGTTATGATCGGAATGATGTGGAGCGATTATGTGCTCGTTTAATTCGTCTTCGTGAGATGAGGGAGGAGGTGCTTGTTCGCTCTGGATTGAGTTCTGTGTGGTTTAATAAAGAATGTGATTCGGTCTTCCGAAGGATTGATGATAACGCTGGTAGGCCGGGGGGTTATAATTTCTATTCCTTGTTTATTATTTCTTTTAGTATGTGTTGACCGGTGTTTTGGCTTTTATGCAGAGATGAGTATCTACGATTTTATGACTCTCTTTTCTTGGAGTGATGCTAAGATTGTTGAAGAATCCCATCACCTCCCTTTGCCGCTGCTAGAGCGTGTTCCATCACATACTACTGCGTCGGCAACGGAAGGTGCCCTTATTCTGTTGCCTACCCTATATGAGGTTGCTGCTTCTCTACCGGATTCTCGCCTTGTCAAGAAGTCAAAGGGTCCTTCTCAGGCTAGTCGGCCATCAAAAAAGAGGAAGCTACAAAAAAGAGCTTTGGAAGCTGGTTCTAGTGCTTCGGAGTTGGATCAGGCCGAAGGTGCAAATGAAGCTGACTTAGCCGATTTATGTGCTGAGATTGAGGATAGCTTGGAGAGGGATGAAGGTATTTCTATGAGGGTTGTTTTGGCCCCTACACCGCGTCTTGGTAAGAGGTTGGGTGCTCCTCCATCTATAGTTGTTGTTAGTGCTTCTGAACCATCCCATGTTGGGATTTCGGCCCCTGCTTCTACTTCTGGCCGTAGTCTTTCTCTTGGGGGTATGCTGTGATTTCCTCCGTTTTTGTTTTTCTCCTACTTTATGTTTTTTGCTAAGTTGTTTATGGATTTTTAGGTGTTGTTGCTAGTGGTCGTATTGGGAAGTCCGGGGCTGAGGTTATGCGGCGTCAAATGGATCCGCTGGATTGTTTGGCTCGTAGTGCTCTTGCTCGCGATGCTGAGTATGATCAAGTTCCGGATGATGATTTTGGCACCGCTACTCGTGGTGAAGAGATTGATTTGACACTGTTTCCTCTTGCTTCTGGTCCCTATCACATGCCTTACCCATATGAAGGTATTTCTTCTCCTTTGTATACTAAGGAGGAGTGGGACGGGCCCCATGTACCGGAAAGTAATATCTTGTGTAAGGACATTTTTAAGGATCCGGATGTGTGCAGGAAGGCTTTAGATCGGACCATTACACCTGCTGAGCTTAGGAGGACTGAATCTTTGCTTCCGTTGGAGTTGTCAAATCGTGTGAATGTCCTTAGTGCTTTGTTAGTTTCTCATGGCTATGATTTGAACTCTCGTTACACCAACTTGGTTTCATAAAGGCTCTTCTTTAGGATAAGCTTAATCAGAAGAAAAGGGTTGTTAGGTTGCTTCGTTTGGAAGTTACTTCTTTGGATGATAAGCTTGAGAAATTGCAAGGGGATTATGATGCTTTGGGTTAGGAGAACAGAGAGTTGTGTTTTTAGAGAGTTGCTGCTTCTGAGGATGTAAAGAAGTTGCAGTCTCAACGCACCGATGCTAAAGTTGCTTCTGCAGTTCTATCGGAGGAGCTAACCAGGACCGATGCTAAGTTATCAGAGCAAGCTCTTACTGTGAGGGACTTGCAGAATGAACTTGCCTTGGAAAAGTCTAAATCTCAAGGATACAAGGATGCCACGGATGGTTTAAGGGAGGAGTTTGCTCAGTTTGTTGGTTCTGGTGTAAAGGGTGTTGTTCGGAAGTTGTTATCAAGTGATGAATTTCATGCTGCTCTTGCTCGTGTGGCATCTCTCGGCATAAATTATGGCGTTGAGAGGGGATTACGCATAGGGCGTACCGATGTTGAGTTTGAAGCAGCTGTCCAGAAAGTTTCTAACTTTCATGCGGGTGCTAAGGCTGATTTTGACAAGGCTCTGGTTGATTTTTCTATTACACTTTTTCCTTTTCTTAGCAAGATTATTGCAGCGTCCGGAGGTACCCTTTCCGATGTGGCCCAGATATTACCGGATAAATTTGTTCGTTCGGCTACTTTAGTTTCCGTTGCTCCCTCCAGTGTTAATGAAGCTCCTATACAAGTGTCTCCTTGGCCATGCTTCTGATGGTTTAGCCGCCAGTATTTAGATTGATCTTTATGTTTGCTAGGTTTTGTCAACCTTTTTAGACGTGTAATGTTCTGAACACTTGGCGATGGTTTTGTTACTATCGCCTTTTTTGATGGTGCTTTGCTTGCACCCCTTCAGGCCTTGTGGTTGGGTTTGCCCATTCTGGTACCTTATGCCTATTGTCACTTCTCCTTATGGGTTGTAACTTAACTTGCTTATTTGCCTTGTTTTTTAATAGCATATTCATGTTGTCCTTGTATTTGTTTGATGTCTTAAGAACGCGGCAAGTTATACCGATGCAGATATTAGCAACTCTTTGCGGTCCTTGAGCATACAATAAAAACCTTTAACAATTGTTATTAGAACCTACATAGCTTATATGGTGTTTCTCCATCCAATGTAACTATTCATCAAAGAGCTTTTGTGGGGGGGGGGAAGACTTTGTGCTTCCTCCCTTCTACTGGCGAACTTATATGTTTCTTTCTTTCGCCCCTGTTGTTGCTTACTATTTCATCCGGGGGTAGCGAACCATCCGATGCATTTGTGTTTGCGTGGATTCAAAAGTTGTTCTTTCATACCATCATAAAGATGTACATTAGATCTGTTGCTTCTGACATAAAAAATAAAAAAAATTACATGTTTTTCTGGAGGGTCTAGCAATAATTTTCCTCCTATTCGCCTACTTTTTACTACATGCAAATGTTTCCTCAAGGTTACTAAGAGTAGCCAAGTGCGGTATATATGCACCGTCCAATCCACCGGAGCTTGTAGGCACCAATGCCATATGTTTCAATAACTTCGTATGGTCCCTCCTATTTTGGTCCGAGCTTGCCTGTGTTATCCACTTTTGATAGTTCATTTTTCCGAAGGACAAATTCTCCTACTTTGAATTGCTTGTGATGGACTCGTTGATTGTAATACTTTTCCACTTGTTGTTTTCGTCTTGCTTCCCTAATTGCCGCTATCTCTCTCCGTTCTTCGAGCAGGTTTAGGTTCACCCTGAGTGCTTCCTCATGTTCTTTATCGGACCCCTATATTGTTCTTCTTGCTGGGATGGCCTATTTTTCAGTATAACTGCTTCGTACAATGCTAAGGCTAAAGACGTATCCTCCATTATTCGTTTTGGGTGTTGTTTTGTGAGCCCATAATACATTTGGCAATTATTCTACCCATGCTCCTCCTTCCTGATGTAGTCTTGTTTTAATTCCTTGCATTATGCTTCGATTAGCTCTTTCCATAGCTCTATTTATTTAGGGATGGTATACCGATGTAGAGACGAGTTTTACTCCTAGTCCTTCTACCCAAGACTTGAATGGGCCATTAATCAGTTGGGTTCCGTTGTCTGTTATGATGGTGGCTGGTATTCTGAACCTGCATACAATGTTATCAAAGGCGAAGCTTTTGACCTGCTTTCCTGTTTAAAGACAAACACAAAAACTAAACACACCACTCCATGGCTCTTGATACCAATTAAATAATACTAGTAATCTTTAATGATATTATGCAAGAACTAGAGAGAGAAGTGGGTTGGAAGGTTTCTAGAGATAGAAAGTAATATTAAATATATGTGTGAAATGTAAGAAAATAAAACAACCAACCACCCTCTCCAAGGCATGGAGAGGGTATATAAACTACATACTTGGCCGGCCATGGGCCTTAACGGGCTTTCCATGGGCCTTGGGCCAGACTAGCTTACTAGACTAATCATATAACATACAACGGGCTAAGACTATTACAACTTGGAAATGACCGATGCTTTTCTTGTTTCCAACAGAAGCCCCTAAGGGAGGTCACTCATTTACCAAAAATTAAACCAAGCATACTATACTATATCTATTAGTCTTCATCTCGTAAACATGACATTTCTCTTGTGAAAATGTTGTAGTAATCTTTGACTTTAGGCTCGAGCTTGTTCCTTTATCTTTACTTGTAAGGGAAGATGTGATCTTGGGCACTGTGAGATCATCAACCAAGCGTAATCTCGTCCCTATCTTAATGAATCTTGCCATCTTGTGTAACTCGTGACTTCTGGACTGACATGCTCTACCGATTTGTTGACTTGAAAGCCTTAATGTTGCCATCTTTCTTGAAATTCTTTAACTTTTAACACCTTCGTCACTTCGAAAAGCGTTCGTTATCAGAGTGACGGAAACTTCATGAAATTCTTGTGACTTAATACTTTGTCACTTCAAGTAAAGATGTACTTATCAGAGTAGCGAAGTCTTTGAAACATGTACTTGAGCTTTCATGATGTCTTTATGTTTGTCGTCAGGTATGTATGCATGTAGGTATGAATCTGTATCTGCCAGGCTAATCAGGTACCTTACCACCATCTTTAAGTAACATGCATTAAAACATTATCAATAAAAGAGGCGGACAAATGGCTTTGTCCATTCACCCGAGTTTGGTTGGAGTAAACCTTCAATCCGTGATGATCGACATGTGATCAAGCGTAATTCAATTTAGAAGAATCTCCTTGACAGGATTTCCAGCTGAAGTATAGAATCTTTCTAACACATTTGCATTAGATTCATCAAACTCAGCATGTTCTCATTATTGGAACGTCTCAAAGCAGACAGCACGATAAGAGTGAACCAGTGAGTTACTATCTCACCGATTGAAATAGAAAAATCAATTTGAAAATCAATCAACGTGTCACTTGCTAAAGTGGTTTTGTGACCATCGAGAGTGTAAAACATTCAAAAATTCATCATCAATCGTCAATTCATATCATGTAATCAAGTTTGATTCTTATAGAAATCGCACCATCGTTTCCTTCCAGTTTGATCACAAGTTTGATTCGTATTAGAATCGCACAAGTCACCTAACATGAGCTTGTTGATGTGGCTCAAGCAGGAATCTCCATCTACAATTGTGGACGTACATAAGAATCACACAGATGTTCTGGCAAAATCAAATGGATAATGCGTAGGACTCTAATATATATCTGTAATCACAATGTTTGACTTAGTAAGCAGAATTTGACAAGTGACCTATGAAGATTTATGGATGATAACTTTTGGCTCTAGACGCAATAGTGGCACTTTGATTTTAGTGATCAAGGCTGGAGTAGACGCCAACCTTTCAATATCAACTAACTCAGCGTGAGAAAGTCGATAGAAATGCGTGTAATCTCCATGAGAAATGAAACAAGAGACCTTTTGAAGACCTTGAGTTGCTAGGAAGGGTTGTCATACGTCACAGGGTCCATGACAGTCTTCAATGTACAGAGCAACACCTAGTTTCCGACGAGTTTATTGTATTGACACGGTTTCTGCCTAAGTGTAATGGACAGGCTTCTTTCTTTACATCCTTTATCCTTACATTTCTTTTTCATTCTTCAACCCCTTCAATGCTTACCGAGACTTCATAACTAACACCTTGTTGGGTTTGTTCCAGTGTTATCTCCATCTCAGTCGGGATTATTCCCTTTTCTCACTTTTTCTCCTTTTATCATACCTAAGGACTTCTACACGTAACTGTAGAATATCCCGTTAAACCCTCCGGTTTCTGATGGATCATGGGATTTGAATACCTATGCCTAACCACCTTATATCTCCATAAATTTAAGAACATGGTAGGTCTTTTGGGTATTTGATCACAATCCTTCCAAAAATATTGAAAATTTCAATCAAAGTGTTTGATATAAATATCAAAATATTTACACTTTGAGAGTTTTTAATTATCACCAAAAGCTCCCCCTTAACATGTGCATCGATATCGTAGCACATGCTAAGCGTAGAACGTACAAAGTCCTTTTTACTTAATGACATATATTTACAAGCATGTTCCGTTTAATCACATTTTCTCCCCTTATCCAAAATGTTAATCCCTTGATATTTTGGATATCAATTGATTAAACTTTCGGGGACAAAATGTTTACTAGTCTAATCATATAACACACTACGGGCTAAGACTATTACAACTTGGAAGTGACCGATACTTTTCTTGTTTCCAACAGTTATGATACTGATTATCTGATTATTTCAGTTTCAAAACGTAGATAGTCAGATATGAGTGTTTGGCAATCAAAATCAAAAAATCACTTTTTTACGTTTTGGGACCTCCAAAACGCGGTTTTGAAAAAGTAGGTGCACACCTTTTCTGAAAACGTGATTCCCAACAGCAGGAAAAATTATTATTTTACTCTTCAAATCACTTGTTCCTCTTTTACATCTTTTAGCAAAAAATAACTCACTGATCATGATATTTCCTATCCAAAATCAAACCCCAACAAAAATTACGGATAAAAAAATGAAACATAATACCTAAAAAAAGTGAGCAAAATCAGATGACCCATTTGAAAAGTAAACCTCTCGAGCAACGACCCAATTAAAAATCATATTTTGGATGAAGAATAACAACCGGTTATTGATAAGATGAGCTATGAATGAAATATAAAGTAGATAAGGATAATGGTTACATGTTTGACAGGATGGATATTGATGAAAAAACAAATGAGAAAATCTGAATTGGGGGGATATTGATGAAAAAACAAGTGAGAAATATGAATTTGGGGTTATGAAAGCAGGTTATTATATTACTACATTCGTCTCACATTAAATGTCCAGTTTGACTTTTTCAAGGTTTTTTTTCATCTTTGACTTTAATTATTTCTTTTTATGTTATATGGTACTTGATGCAAAATATATGAAATGATATAGTTTTGAATATATTTTTCATTGATATAATTTTCATTAAGTATTATATAACACAAACACAAATATTTACGATCAAAGTTGATGATAAAAGACTTCAAAAAGTCAAACTGAACACTTAATATGGGACGGAGGGAGTACTATTTTTCGTTCGACTACAGAAAAATTGGGCAAAAGTTATGCGTATATTTGTTTGTTATTTCAAGAGTTATATCACTATAAAAACAAATTATAAATTTAGTTTTATAAAGATTGGTGTAAATTTAATTTATATAACTTTATAATTTATTTGTGTCTTTTTTGGTCATTTTACATTCTAAGTCATTGATAATCTGATTTGCCAAACACTTAAAAAACTGATTATCTGATTATTGCGTTATCATATCAGATAATAAAAGCTGATTATGTGATTATTCGTTTTCAAAACACATAATCTATTTTAAATAAGCAATCTCAAACACCCTCAAATTGCACCCAGGCAATCTTGGTGTTTGTAAGGTTTTATAATTATAATTATAATGAAAACATGGAAGGGTGTGTTTGGTAAGCGACTATCGGAATCAATGAAATGTTTGGTTAGTTATCAATGGATACCCACATATTCATAGTAGGAGGAAGAGACACATTTCTAATTCATGCCATTTTGAATTTTGTTTCCATTATAAAAGTCACCCCCTTCCATTTCTCCATTTTTCTTCTACTTCTACTTTTACTGATCACCATCTATATTTTGGTCGATGTTTTATTTGTTTTGCCTATGTTATTTGGTTTTGACTTTTCATGCTGCTCATATATATTTCTAAGTTGAAGATAATGATGAAGTTGTGGATGTGATATTTTCTAATGCAAGATATTACTAATTTTGGAATAAAATTTCTTTACATAGTTTTTTTTAGAGAAATTAACTATTAATTTGATCTATGTCTTTTTATAACTGGTTTGCAAATGGAATATGTTGGACTAAGCCACGCATGTGATAGATTATGTGTAGAGGAAGTGGAAAACTTATTTTAGGAGATCATGTGGAAGACTGTTAGCCTCAATTTATTGAGTCGAACAAGGAAGTTCGGTCACTCTACGATGGAGCTTCGGTCTTTAATTAGTTAATGTTGTAATAGGATAATATCGAGAATCGGGCTCGATAGATAATCTAATATTGTATATGTTTTGGGTTTAATCCCAAGCAAAACCCGAGCCCGGGTCCTAGTTAAATATCCCGCGCGTCACTTTTAAGTGTCGGGGTATATAAGGAACTTTTCCACTTGGAAAAGAAAGTTGTTCAAAATATCTAAGAAATATCTTTTCTCTTTTCTCTCTAACCTCTCTCTAGTTTCTCTCTCTAGAACAACTCTTTCTTTCTCCTTTCTAGTTCCGATTTCGTGATCGATTGTATGAAGTGAAGTGTTAACGGGATCCTACAGATTTTAATATTTGATTGCTAGTATTGGAATGTTAAATCTCTAAAATCTTTTATCTTTTTATGTTTTTGTAAATATTTGTATGAATTAGTATTGTTATTCATGTCATTAAAAGTTTCTGCTGCTAACTATAATTAGTGCCGCTAGTTATACTTAATACTGCTGAGTTAATGCTGTTAGTTATACTTAATACTGCTGGTATAACTAATATTGTGAAAATTGAAAAAATTGCTATGGCTTGTGTTTTCTTGGTTTTTGGACTAACATTTTGCAGAAAAAGTAAAGAAAAGTGTTAGATTGATGATGGAAAAGCTGGTTAGAGAAAATAGACAGAGAGTTTTGGTGAGAAAAAGAATTGAGAGAGTTGGTGAGAATAAAAACAGAAAGAGAGTTAAAAATATTAAAAATAAACAGAGTGTTTTTGTGAGTAAAAGAATTGAGAGAAATGGTGAGTTAAAAAACAGAAAGAGAGTTGAATATATTAAAAACAGACAATGTTTGGAATAGAATTGGATTTAATGCTGGTAACTCAAAGTTAATACTGCTAGGCATAAACTTACTACTGCTAGTCAAAGTTAATGCTGCTAGGCATAATCTTACTACTGCTGGTGAAAGTTAATGCTGCTAGGTATAACTTACCACTGCTGGGTTTAAGTTACAGCTGTTGAGGGTATTTTCATAAATACTTCAATCAAGGGTTTCAATCAATCACTTAATCGATTTTAATCTTTCAAATACTCTCTAATCACAAACCCTAACTCAATTTTATCATTCAACATCAAAACCCATCACAAATGGCGAATTTAATGTTTACTGATACTCACAACATGTGTCATTCTTGTCTAAACCCGCTAAAAGTGAAGGGTTTGAGCAAATTGTTGATTTTCTGAATGCAAACCCTATCAAGTATGCACTAACGATCAATCTCACTATCCATACTTCATGCATTAAGCAATTCTGGGCTACTGTCAAGGCGAAAACTGTCAATGGGGAAGTACAGTTACAAGCCCTAGTGGATGGAAAGAAGATCATCATTACTGAGTCGATTGTAAGAAGAGATCTTCAACTAGAAGATGTTGAAGGTTTTGATTGTCTACCCAATGCTACCATTTTTGAACAGCTTACACTAATGGGATATGAGAAAATTTCAAAGAAGCTTACTTTCTATAAGGCATTCTTTTCCCCACAATAGAAATTCCTTATTCATACTATTTTACAATGCCTAAGTTCTAAGACTACTGCATGGAATGAATTTAGTAGCACTATGGCTTCTGCAATTATCTGTTTAGCTACAAACCAGAAGTTCAACTTTTCAAAGTATATTTTTGAAAGTATGGTGAAGAACTTGGATAATGTAGGTAAATTTTTGATGTATCCAAGGTTTATACAAGTCTTTTTCGATAAACAACTTGAAGGGGTGCCTACTCACAACAGAACATATATTGCACTCTCTCACACTAAGAAGATATTTGGGAATATGAGAAGGGTAGGAAAAGGTTTTTCTGGAAGGGAAACACCATTATTCCAAACAATGGTAGTATAAGATCAAGCAGACATTGGTGAAGGTTCAACAAATCCTACTGATCCCCATCATACACCCACCGTTATTTAACCATCAACATCTCAACCCCACAAGACTCAAAAACCTAGGAGGCTAAAGAGAAAGGACACTAAGGTACCTCAGCTGTTGGGAATTAAAGGGCTTCTACAAGTTAGTACTGCTAGTGAAGATTGAAGGATATTAACTAAGTCATTAGTAATGCCAATTGTAGTATTAGTACTGCTGGTTATAGTTAGTACTGTCAGTACTAAAAGATAGTCACTTAATATTGATAGCTTTGTATTAGTATTGTTAGTATAGAATGTTAGTACTTCTTATGTGATATGCATGATATATATTAGGAATAGATATGCATGATCACATAACGCGTTTTGTAAGCCCATTAGGGTTTCCTTAGTGTATAAACGGAACCCTACGGAACTAGTTAGATATAAGTTTCATATATAAGTTTCACCAATATATATAGTTAGTAATCTGTAACCTAGCAGATTAATAGTAATCAAAGTTCTGTTTTATTCATTGTTCTTCTTAGCAGTATAAGTTAGTTTCCGCATAACTTATATTGTTCATAGTCATTGTTTCTCTTGTAGTTAGTTTGGATCTATCCAGATTGGCTACCACCCTTAACAGGCTAGAAAGATTTATTCAGATTGGGATTAACAAGTGGTATCAGAGCTTGTTGAGAAACTCTGAGTAAGAAAAACCAAAACATATTAGTTACAAACTTTTACCTTTCAGATCGATTCAATGGCAGGATCAGATGATGAAATTCTACCACCACCACCACCACAAACATCAACACAACAAGCCCCTCACACTGTGTCAACCATTAAACTTCATATTCTGAAGAAAGGTGAGTATGACATTTGGGCCATGAAAATGGAACATTACTTGAGCCATACAAACTATCCTATATGGGAAGTCATACAAAAAGGAAATGGTCCTATAAGTGTCTCAACAGATACAAATGAAGTAATAAAGGTTCTGCCTCCTAAAACTACTAAAGAAATTTTAGCCAGAGAAAGAGAAAGAAAAGCAAGGGCCACCTTTCTTATGGCTTTACCAGAAGACCATTTAACAAAATTTCACAAGATAACTGATGCTAAAGATACGTGGGATGCTATCAAATCCAGATTTGGTGGCAATGATGAATCAAAGAAGATGCAGAAATACATTTTAAAGCAACAGTTTGAAGGCTTTTCTTTGTCCAACTCAGAAGGACTGTACAAAGGTTATGATAGGTTTCAGAGTCTTTTGAGTCAACTTGATATTCATGGTGTAGGTGTCTCCACTGAAGATGCCAATCAGAAGTTCCTTAGGTCTTTAACTTCTTCCTGGTCCCAAGTATCCTTAGTCATGAGGACCAATCCAGGAGTGGGCAGTCTTAGTTTTGATGATCTCTATAACAATCTTAGAGTCTTTAAGTTTGATGTTAAAGGCTTTACTAGATCATCTTCTAGTACACAGAATGTCGCCTTTGTTTCTTCTGAAAGTACTAGCAGTACTAATGTTGTTAGTACTGCTTATGGTGTTTCTACTTCTTCTGGCTACAACTCACAAAGGGAAAACTCTCCATCATACACTGATGAACTCATGTACTCATTCTTTGCTAATCAATCAGTGGTCCACATTTGGATCATGAAGATCTGGAGTAGCTTGATGAGTTTGATTTAGAAGATATGGACTTGAAATGGCAAGTAGCCATGATTTCCATAAGACTAAAGAAATTTTACAAAAAGACAGGGAGAAGGCTGCAATTTGATGCCAAGGAACCAGTTGGTTTTGACAAGACCAAGGTTGAGTGCTTCAATTACCATAACACAGGGCACTTTGCTAGAGAATGCAGATCAAAAGGAAATCAAGAAAGCAGAAGAAGAGATGCAGGGAACACAGGAGGAACCTAAAGCCTTGGTAACTCTTGATGGAGAAGGTGTTGATTGGACTGGTCATGCAGAGGATGAACAAGAGAACTTTGCTTTGATGGCTTACAACAATTCAGGCTCAGACACTGAGGTAACATCTTGTTCAAAAGAATGTGTGGAATCTTATGCTAAACTTAAAAAATTATATGATGAACAAAAGGAACAACTTGGTGATGCTAGTATAGATATTCAAGCCTATACTCAAGCTTTAAAAAAGGTAGAGGCTCAATTAGTTACTCATCAGAAAAATCAACTTTGGTATGAGGAAAAGATTAGATTTATGAAAATTAATTTAGATGATAAAACTGATGTGCTTACATATCATAAGAAACTATTAGCAGAAGCTGTAAAAGAAAAAGAAGAATTAAAAACCAAACTTGAGAATTTTCAAAGTTCTTCTAAAGGCCTTAGTAAATTGCTAAACAGTCAGATGAGTAAAAGGGACAAATCTGGGCTTGGGTATGGAGATCAAGCACATAATGGTGTCTTAAGTTATGAAAATGAAGTTTTTCAAAGTGTATTTGATAGTAGGTTAAGTGATGTAGAAGATAGTCCTGTGAATGATAGATTTGCAAAAGTTGAAGGAATGCATGTAGTTCCCCTTCCAATGACTGGAATCTACATGCCTTCTAAATCTGATTTTCGAATAGATGATTCAAAGTTTACATATGGTCCAAAACAGTCTAAAACTAGTGAATCTGATGCTAAAACCAGTGATACTGCCTCTTGTGAATCTAATTCTAGTGTAGAAACATCTGACTCTGTGCCTAAACTAGCTGTAAATGAACCCATTACAGTTAGTAAATCAAAAGTTTGGTCTGATGCTCCTATCATTGAGGAGTATAAGTCAGACAGTGATGATGAATATGTGATTGAACCTTCAAAAGAACAGGAAAAACCTAGTTTTGCCTTTGTTAATACTGTTAAGCATGTAAAAACTCTTAGGGAAATTCTTAAAGAACAGAACACATATAGTCCAAGTCCTAAAGCTGATAAGAGAGACTGGAATGGCTTAATGTCTAAAAAGCTAGGTTTGGGATATGGTTTCACTAAAAAGGCATGCTTTGTATGTGAACAAAAAGAAGGGTAAGGGTACTGGTCAAGGGGAGAATAGACCAGTGTGGAACAATGTGCAAAGATTGAATCACCAAAACAAGTTTGTTCCAACAGCAGTACTAACTAGAACTGGTAGAATTCCAGTTAATACTGCTAGACAAAATCTCTCTAGTCAAGCAGCAACAACTAGTACTGCTAGGAAAGTTAATACTGCAAGACCCATTGTGAATGAAATCAGACCAAGAAATAATTTTTATAAGTCTCATTCACCTATCAGAAGGCCATTTAATAGAACAACAGCACCAAGAACTAATTTTTCAAATCATAAAGTTAATACTGCTGGGGTCAAAGCAGTTAGTGTTGTTGGGGGCATAAGGGAAACTGCTGTTAAGCCCTCAGCAGGTTGTAATTGGAGACCCAAAAGACATTACTGGAACAAAGTCTCCAAATACAATGGTGGATCAAATTCTAGAAAATGTGTTAATTCTGAAGATCCACTAGGCAGACCCAAGCCCAAAATGGCTTGGGTCCCTAAGAGAAACTAATCTCTCTTATTTGATGTGCAGGATAATCCACAAAGAGCTTTAAAGAACAAAGGAATTGTTGATAGTGGATGTTCCAGGCACATGACTGGAAACAAGGCCTACCTTGCTGAATATCAAGACTATAATGGTGGCCCTGTTGCTTTTGGAGGTAGTAAAGGTTACATAACTGGTAAAGGTAAAATAAAAACAGGAAAGTTAGATTTTGAGGATGTGTGCTTTGTGAAAGAACTACAACATTTCAATCTCTTTTCTGTGTCACAGATGTGTGACAAGAAGAACAAGGTTCTCTTCACTGACACTGAATGTCTTGTGTTGTCTTCTGACTTTAAGTTGCCTGATGAAAATCAAGTATTACTTAGAATCCCTAGACAAAACAATATGTACAGTTTTAACTTAGAGAACATTGTTCCTTCTGGAGGTTTAGCTTGTTTGATTGCAAAGGCCACAGTTGATGAATCTAACAAATGGCATAGGAGGTTGGGTCATGTTAACTTTAAAAACTTAAACAAACTTGTAAAGGGAAACCTTGTAAGAGGTTTACCTTTAAATATTTTTCAAAATGACCACACCTGTGTTGCTTGTTAAAAAGGAAAGCAACACAAAGCCTCCTGTAAGGCAATATAGTGAGAGCTCTATTAGTCCAAGCCCCTTACAAGCTTATACATATGGACTTATTTGGTACACCACATCTGTAAGGAGCAATAAACCATAAGACTTAGTTGCCTGGTTATTACTGATGAATATAGCAGATTAAGTGGTGTTCTTTTAAGAACTAAGAAGAAACTGTTAGTGGAAACCTTAAGGAACTTTATAAGACAAATAGAGAAACATTAAATTAAAGGTTAAAACTATTAATGTGATAATGGTACAGAAATCAAGAACTGGGACATTATTGAATCTGAATGTCAAAAGGAACTCACATAATGCCCAAAACTCCACAACAAATGGAGTTGCCCTGAGAGAAAGAACAGACCTATTAAGGCTAAGCGTGCTAGATCAATGCTAGCAGATTCAATTTTACCTAACACTTTTTGGTTGAAGCAGTTAGTACTGTATTGTTATGTCCTTTATAGGGATTAGTGACCAAGGCCTCAAAACAAGACCAAACCTTATAAACTTATAACTTTTGGGTAAAAAAAAAATACCAATATAAGCTATATAAGATATTTTGGGTGCCATGTGACCATCTTGAATACCATTGACCATCTGGGCAAGTTTGAAGGGAAGTCTGATGAAGGGTTTTTAGTTGGGTATTCCCTAAATAGCAAGGTTTTTAGGGTATACAATTTAAAAACCAAGGGAGTTGAAGAAAACCTGCATATAAAACTTTTTATAAACATAAAACAAAATGTTGCAGGGAAAGGACCCTAATTTTGGCTGATTGAACTTGATTATTTAACTGATCAATTAATATCAGCCTGTGAGATCAAGTATCAAGCTAACAGAAACTGCAGGTCAAGAAGAAACTAATCATAGTGCAGGTACACAATATAATAATTAGTCAGAAATTCCTGAAATGGAAGCTTAACCTGCTCAAGACTACTTGTACTGCCAATTGTCTTCTTAAACTTCCAACAATCACGATCTCAGAAACAAAGATAATGAAAAAAGCTCAATAGGGATCCTAGTTTAAAGACAAATGAGGAGACCAATAGATAAGGGAGGAACAAGCATTTTGGAAGAGCGTTGAAAGCTTAAAAAGACAAGAAAAAGAAGCTAATGATGCAGCTAATACTCTTAGAAAAGGAATATGCTCAAGATACTAAGGATTTTCTTCTTCAAGCAGGAGATGCTAGAGCTGCCAGTACTAACACAGTTAATACTGCTAGCACACTAAGTTAAGTACGACATCTTCAACTTTTGTTTAGTACTGGTGGACCTGCACTAAACAACACTAACCCAAGATTAATTCTCAAATCCTGCTCTTGAAGGATATATATGACAATCCAAGTTGATAGTATATTTACCAATGCATTCTATGATGATGAGGGTGCCTAGTACTGACTTTACTAATTAGAATCCACTGTGAATTTTAGTCCTATTCCCACTTCAAGGATACACTCTATTCCTCCTATAACTCAAATTCTTAGAAGAGCCATAATCACCGATCAACAAAGGAGCAAAGTATACAAAGTTCTGGAGCCCATGCTTTTGTAAATTATATCACAAAAGCAGAGAAGCAGAATAATCACAAGTATTTCAACATTGTTCATGTTGCGAGATATCGAACTATCTTCAAATTGAACCCAAAAGATATCTAGCCCTTGAAGAATGAAAAGCGTGGTTATGCTATGCATAAGAAACAATCGTAATTCAAGATTAAAAAGGTATGGATTCTTATAGATTTGCCTTATGGGAAGAAGACAATTGGGACTAAATGGGTTTATAAGAATAAGAAGGATGAAAGAGGTGTTGTGGTTTGAAATAAGGCAAGGTTGGTTGCCCAGGGACATAGACAAGAGGAAGGGATAGACTATGATGAGGTTTTTGCTCATGTGGCTAAGATTGAAGCCATTAGGATCTTTTTGGGCCCTTCTTCTTATATAGGGATTCATAGTTTTATCAAAATGGATGTTAAGAGTGCCTTCTTGTATGGCAAATTAATAGAGGAGAGTGTAATGTTCTCAACCACCAGGTTTTATAGATCCTAAGTTCCCTAAGAAGGTCTACAAGGTCGTGAAAGCTTTGTATGGTTTACACCAAGCTCCTAGAGCCTGGTATGCTACTTTATCTACTTTCTTGTTGAAGAGTGGATACAGAAGAGGAACCATTGACAAGACTTTTTTTATCAAGAAGGACAAGAATGATATCATGTTAGTACAGGTTTATATGGATGATATTATTTTTGGTTCTACAAAAAGGTCTTGGTGTGATGAATTTGAGGCATTAATGAATAGTAGATTTCAGATGAGTTCTATGGGAGAGCTCACATTCTTTCTTGGATTACAAGTCAAACAGAAAGAATATGGTTTTTTTATAAGTCAGGATAAGTATGTTGCAGAGATCCTGAAGAAATTTGATTTTGCTAGTGTGAAGACTGCCAGTACTCCAATTGAGACCCAGAAGTCTTTGACCAAGGATGAAGAAGCTGCTGATGTGGATGTACATCTTTATAGATCCATGATTGGCTCTTTAATGTACTTGACTGCTTCTAGGCCTGATATTATGTTTGCAGTCTGTGCTTGTTCTAGGTTTTAGGTAACTCTAAAGACCTCCTATCTTAATGCTGTGAAGAGAATCTTTAGGTACCTAAAGGGCAAACCCAAACTGGGCCTTTGGTATCCTAGAGTGTCATCATTTAACCTAGAATCATACTCAGATAGTGACTATGCTGGAGAAAATCTTGACAGGAAATCCACAACAGGAGGTTGTCAATTTCTTTGTAGGAGACTTATTTCATGGCAGTGCAAGAAGCAGACAATTGTGGCTACTTCTACTACATAGGCAGAGTATGTTGCTGCTGCCAACTGCTGTGGGCAAGTATTGTGGATTCAAAATTAAATGTTACACTATGGGTTCAGTTTTATGAAATCACAAAGTAATCGAACAATGATAAATGAGAGTAAAACTATATAGCATTGTAAAAGAACCCCAGTAATTCACTTTCCAAACAAAGCATATTGAGATTCAGTGCACCACGTCATTAGTGATGCTTTATGAGAATAAGCTTATCCCATGTGCTAAAGATTCACACTGATGGACAATGTAAGCTGATCTTTTAACCAACTGCTTCTGATGTTTTTAGGTTCAATTTCTTAATTTTTTAACATTGGAATGATTAAATTTATAGCATGCATTGGTTTTAGGGGATGCAAATTGTATAGTTTCAAGTTTACAGTTTGTAGAATGAACTTTTGTTAAAGATTGGGTTATGGTTGAACATATGAATTTTTAGGTTCATATGTTTGCATGTAAGACATAGTTAATACTGTTGGTCAATTAAACACGTTTGCTACAAAGCCATGCATTGTTCCTACTGCTAGAGGTAGTTGGTACTGCTGATACAAAAGTTTAAACTGCTAGGTTCAGTTAATACTGCTGTATACATGTGGATTAAAATTGTTCCTAGATGCTTAATTTAAGAAGAGGAAATTGCTGGAAGTGTGGATGTTTTGTAAGTGTTGGTTTTTATCACCACACAACAAATGGTCATAGTTCACCATGTTTAACAGACATCAAGAACTGGCTAGTCCAGAGCAAACGGCTTCTGGTAAAGACTTTTTAAATCCGTTGATAGTTGATAGTTTACTCAAAACTATATGGTTTATCAATGCACCATGTTTTTGCAATGAAGCATTGGCTATTCCAGGGCAAACGGCAACTGGTAAAGAATTATCAATCGAGATGGCTGATAAGATTACCAAAAAACTACTCTCCACAAGCTATAGGAATAACGTAAGGTTAAATTGGAAAGAAATGGCAAAAGTAGTATTTTAGTTTTGTATTAACATTTATTGACTTCTATTCATAGAGTTATGTATCCTCTTGAATACTCACATGTCTAACAAGTAATATCTAGTATGCTTGTGATGAATAGAGTCATTTGTTGCAATGATAATTGGAGAAAAAGTTTAATACTGCTAGGCAAAGTTCTTCATACTGTTGGGAAAACTATGTACTGCTATACTAAAGTTAGTACTGCTAGAGTAACTATTTGTAACTGCTGAGTTTAACGTTTACACTGTTTGGCTCAATAACAAATTTTCACTCTTTGAATAGTACCGTTGAGATTTTTACGCAACAGTCTTCGAATATGAAGGTAATTAATTGGAACATTGTTCAATCTTTATTTTTTACACACTGCGTTTAAGATAAAGAAACAATTTTTCTCGACTATCTGCTATTCAAAACCTTTATAACACTATCTCAATTGCTTTTACCAAACTCTAATTACTACTAAATCAATCTTATCCCAGCACTCACATCAATCTTTTGCTCATAACTTCAATTCATATGGCTCATATGGGATTCTGCGACAAACATAATATGGTGTAGCTTAATCTTTCAAAAGCCAACTGGCGGAGTGAAATATTCCATCAGATAGTAGACTTTCTTGCTGGTAGTCACATCAAGTATGCTTTAACTACAAACCCTACTATCTATGTTTCTCTAGTTGAACAGTTTTGGGAGATTGCAACTGTCGAAACACTTAATGATGGAGAACAACAAATATCTGTTACAGTTGATGGGCATAAACTTGCTATTACTGAAGCATCTGTTAGGAGACATCTCCAATGAGCAGATGTAGATGGTATTAGTTCTTTGTCCAACACTGAAATCTTTGAACAACTGTCTTTAATACTGGGTTAACATTCTGATAAATGAAAAACATACTTTATAAAAAGGGCCAATTATCACCCCAATGGAGATTTTTGATCCATACCATCTTACATTGTTTAAGTCCTAAGAAAACTTCATGGGAACAATTTTCAAGTAATATTGCAACTGCAATTATTTGTTTGGCAACAAACAGGATTTTTAAGTTTTCACAACTAATTTTTGATGGTATGGTGAAAAATGTGGATAGTAAAACCAAATTTTTGATGTATCCACGTTTTATACAAATCTTTTTGAATAAACAGAAAAGGTTTCTTAATAAACATAATGCAGTATATGTTGCTCCTTCTTTAAAACAGAAACTTTTTAGCAACATGAAAATTAGATTTTCAGGGGAACATGTACCTCTATTTGATACTATGCTACTTCATGACCAACCTGGTCAGGGTGAAGGACCAACACTATCTGTTGAGTCCCAACACACACCCACAGCTTCTTCACCATCTACCTCACAACCCACTACATCTCAGCCAACATCCTCACAAGCACACTCTTCTCATGAACCTACTACTGAACCTATCATTACCACTTCATCTCCACATCTACAAGAAACATAAATTCCATAAACAACATCTTCCATGCCCCATGATTCACCTCTCCCAGGAGGTTACACACCTGGAAGTGTTGAGGGTAGCATGAAACTCAAAGAATTGACGGATTTGTGTACCAAATTAGTTGCTAGAGTCACCAGCTTGGAGACAGAACTCAAAAAGACTAAGGAGGTTCATGGTAAGGCCCTTACCAAGTTGGTGAAAAAGGTCAAAAGATTGGAAGATGAGCTCAAGTCTACCAACAAAAGGAAAAAGGCAAAGATGGTCATCCCAGATGAAGAAGAATTGGTTTCAGAGGATCCTTCCAAACAGGGGAGGATGGAAGAGACAGAATATGCAGATGTAGAGGAAGAGAATGCAGGAGTGGAATATGATGTTGATTTGACTGAGTAACAAGTTACTCCTTTAAAAGCTCCACAGGTTGAAGTACAAAGTCAAGAAACTTGTCGAACGGAATTAAGAGCTCTCAGAGTAGAAAAAAAACAGCAAAAATCCTTGCAGAAGCATCCAAAGAAAGGGTAAAGACCTACAATAGAAGAAGAGGAAGTACAACATTCATAAGTGTAGAACTAATGCTGGCATCACGGTCTTGTTAGTACTGCTGAGGATATCCAAGATACTGATGAAGAGCAAACAAAAGCTTTGGAACAACAAGAACAAGAAAGAGCTAATCTTGAAGCTGCACTAAAATTACAAAAATAGTTTGATCAAGAAAGAAAAGAAGCTGATAATATTGACTGGAATAAAATTGTTAAACAAGTTCAAGAGAGACAGTCAGGTTCAATGATAAGGTATCAAGCTCTTAAGAAGAAACCAGTTATAGTAGCTCAAGCAAGGAAAAATATGATGGTATATTTGAAGAACATGGCAAATTACAAGATGAGTTATTTCAAAGGTATGAGCTATGATCAATAAGAACCCATAATATAACGAAGAATACATGAAGTACAAACTTTGTTTAAAAAAGAATACTGATGTGAAATGACAAAGAAAAAAGTGAGTTGCAGAAAAGCATTACATCAAGAAAAGCTTCAAAAAGTTTAAGGACATTCGAATTCAAGCTTAGTCAGAGGCTTTTCAAGAACAATCAACTGAAGAAACAAAAGAATTTTCTGAAGAAGATCTTAAAACGCTGCTAGAGATAGTTCCAGTTGAAGAATTCAGGGTAGAAGCTCTACAAACTAAGTATCCTATCATTGATTGGGAAATTCATACTGATGACTCAAGAAAATATTGGAAGATTATCAGGGTTAGTAACATTACAGAGGCCATATCAAAGCTTTGAAGATAAGCTTAAGGCATTTGACAGAGAAGTCCTTGATACTATGAGCCTTAGTTAGAAGAAAGTTTGGATCTGTAAACCCACTGAATAGACATGGAAAGAGCTCAATTGTTGAATTAAGAAAGATTTAATGAACCAGACAATTGATGATGACACTTGAAACAACAAAAATAATGCATGATCCATTGACATGCATTGTATGGATCATGTATAGTACATCATGTATCTTCATCAAGAGGGCATTGCATCTATATGCTACCAGAAAAGGATTATCCTTTGACAACTGAAGTTATGATGTTGATGCTCAGCAGAAGATTGCAAGTAGAAGAAGATAGTGAGATGGCAAGAGACTTAGTCAAGAAAATCTTTCATAGAAGTCAACAGATCACGAAGATAAAGTGTTTGGGAAAATCCTCTCAGTACCAAAAAGCTTAAATTCAACAAACTTGAAGATTTGAAGATAAATCATCATTTTAGGGAGGATTGTTGGGAATTAAAGGCTCTACAATAGTACTAACTGCTAGGACGATGTTATACTGCTAGGTTGAAGATTGAGCATATTAACTAAGTCATTAATACTGCCAAATTGTAGTATTCTTACTCGCTGGTTATAGTTAGTACCGCCATGACTAAAAGATAGTTACTTAGTACTGATAAGCATTGTATTAATTACTATTAGTAGTAGAATTTTATACTGCTTAATGTGGATTAACACAGATATATTAGGAATAGATATGCATGATCACATAATGTGTTTTGTAAGCCCATTAGGGTTTCCTTAGTGTATAAAAGGAACCCTACGACACTAGTTAGATATAAGTTTCATATACAAGTTTCACCAATATATATAGTTAGTAATTTGTAACCTAGCAGATTAATAGTAATCAATAGTATTTTTTTATCATTGTTCTTGCTAGACAGTAAAAGTATTATTTCCGTGCATAAGCTTAAATTGTTTATAGTCATGTGTTTTTTCTCTGTAAGATAGTTTGGATCATCCAGATAAGGCCTACCACCCTTAACAGGCTAGAAAGATCTATTCAGATTGGGATCAACATCAGCATAGTGGTCCTACAACCAATGTAGCAGATGAGGCTGTCAATGAGGAGATCGATGACAGTTTGGAAAGGGCTGTCACTACTGCTACTAGCTTAGATGCAAAGCAAGACAGTGGTAACAATAATTAGACCCAATCTAAGGTAACACTTAATGAACTAAGTTCTATAGGAACTAGTTCATGTAGTGGTCCCAGGCGCCAAAAACCATAAGGGATACAATTGCTCAAACTAGGTTTGAGAATGTATCTAAAACTTCACTGCTCGCGATAGAGTTGACACACCTCGAAGTGATGAGGATAATCTAAATCTAAAGGAATTGATGGAATTATGTACCAACTTGCAAAATAGAGTTATTGATCTGGAGAAAACTAAGACCTCTCAAGCTCAGGAGATTACAAGTTTGAAAAGGAGGGTCAAGAGACTAGAGAAGAAAGGAGGGTCAAGAGCTCATGGGCATAAAAGATTATACAAGGTTGGTTTATCTAGAAGAGTGGAATCCTCTGATGAAGAAGGTTTAGGTGAGGAGGATGCATCCAAACAGGGGAGGAAATTAATGATATTGATGTTGATGAAGGAATTACCTTAGTTGATGAAACTACAAAGAATCAGGGGAGGTTTAATGATGAAGAGATGTTTGATGCAGGTGTTCTAGATGATGAGGAGGTATTTGTAGAACAAGAAGTTGCTGCTAAAGATTTAACTATTGATGAAGTTACTTTAGCTCAAGCACTTGCAGCTTTAAAGAGTACAAAACCCAAAGCTAAAGGGATTGTTTTTAGAGAGCCTAGTGAATCTACAACAACAACAATACCAATACCTTTAAAGATTCAGGACAAGGGTAAAGCAAAAATGATTGAACCTAAACCTGTGAAGAAATTGTCAAAGAAAGATCAGTTGATGCTTGATGAAGAACTTTCCTTTAAGCTACAAGTTGAAGAAGAAGAAGAAGAAGAAAGGCTTGCCAGAGAAAAAGCTCAACAAGTTGAAGAAGTCAACATAGCTTGGGATGATGTTCAGGCTAAAATTGAAGCTGATTATCAGTTGGCTCAAAGACTTCAAGCTCAAGAGCAAGAAGAATTGACTGATGAAGATAAAGCAAGATTATTTGTGCAATTCTTAGAGCAAAGAAGAAAACATTTTGCAGCTAAGAGAGCAGAAAAGAAAAAGAACAGACCACCAACAAAAGCTCAACAAAGGAGTATCATGTGTACTTATCTGAAGAATATATAAGGATGGAAGCCCAAAGATTTGAAGAACAAGTCCTTTGCAAATATTCAGGAATTGTTTGACAAAGCAATGTGATATCCCATAAACTTAACCCATATCACAATAATAATCCATACCAATAAGCAATAAGCTAGAAAAGGAGAAAGGAAAAATGGAAGATTTATTAGAGAGAGAAAGTAGAGAGTGGAAGATTACACACACACACAAGTGAATGAAATGGTAACCAACACCCTCTCCTTGTGTGGAGAGGGTTCTATTTATACCCAATGCCAACTAGTAGGCGTATGGGCTTTCTACTTGGGCCGGGCTTGGCATATCTTGGGCTTTGAGCCCGAAACAAGGACAATATTAGATTACAATCCAAGCCCGTTGAACCCGACTAGCCTATTACAATACAAGACCTAGATTGACTTTCTTAGACCGATAACATTCTTGTTTGACTTAATATAATTAAGGCTAACAATCTCCCCCAATGTTGAGGTCTCTTCCTTCAAACTCCTCCGTACCACTGATGACATTCTTGTAGGAGTTTGCTTTGATTTATCATTGTCTCCCCTGACTTTGAAGATATGACTTTTGACGTTTATGCATTGCCTTGTTTTGGTCTTGTCTTGTTTGTAATGGCTTTGTTCATTCATGCTTTGTGATCTTGTTCTTGAGCCTTTATCTTGCATCACCTCCTTGACTTGAATCATCTTGATTTGACTTCCTTGATCAACTTGTGCTCTTGACCAACATGCTCATACTTGTTACATTCTCGTTTGACATATATGATTATAAGTCTAACAATCTTCCCAAAATACGATTCTTTAATTGACTTTGAGGCTCTTTGATGATGGGGAAGTTTAGAATCAACTATCTTGATGTTGAATGATTGACTTTGAAAGCTTGAGTATGAGCATGTGGTTTATGAATTCAATGAGGCTGCAACACCGTCGTCTTATCCTGAAATAAAACAGTTAGCAATAAAAGATGAATATGGCTTTGTCATTCATCTTGAGTTCGGTTGCATTAACCTCCGGTTTCCCGTTTTATAGTATAAATACTATACCTGTGATCAGGTAGATTCAAAGAATCTCCTTGACAGGGTTTCCAGCTCAAAGCGTAGGATCTTCTAACACAGATGTATTAGATTCACCATGCTTGCTAGTTCTCATTACCAGAACGTCTCAAAGCAGACAACACGGTAAGAGTGAATCAGATAGTTACTATCTTTCTGATTAAGCCGTCAATTCATTTACTGGACCAAAATTGATATCCAGTTATCACAAGCTTGATTCATATAGAATCTTGCAAGTCACCTACCAAGAGCTTGTTTGATGTTGGCTCAAGCAGGATTTCTATATTCACGATGAATACTTGAGTATCACTCGGATGTTCTGGCAAGATCTCAAGGATAATGCGTAGGACTCTGTGTTACAACTTGTGAACTTTATGGCGTTCAACAAGTGTATTTTGACATTTTTTCCTAATGAGATTTATACTTTGATCTCTTCTTGGCTCTAGACTCGATTTGTGCACTTTTAGTTTTAGTAATCGGAGGCTGGAGCAGACTGCCACCTATTCAATATCAATAATCTCGGAGTGAGATGTCAATAGATAATGTGTGTATCTCTATGACAAATGAGACAAGTTTCTTTTGAGAGAAACCCGAATGGCTAGGAAGGGTTGTGCATTGCGTCATTGGGTCCATGACGACTTTCTTCAATATCAACAATCATCATTGTGATTTTGATAGATTATGTATTGAATCGGTTTCTGCCTAAGTTGTTTGGAGGGCTTATTTCTTTTCACCCTTTATCCATACATTTCTTTTTCATTCTTTAACCCCTTCAATGCTTACTAAGACGTCATTACTAACACCTTGTTGTGATTGTTCTAGTGTTAGCTCAATCTTAGTCTACATTTTTCCTTTATACACATTCTTCTCCATTCATACCTAAGGACTGCTATTTCTAACTATGGAGTGTCATTGGGTAGATCCCTCCGGTTCTGGTTGGATCGTAGGACTTGTTCCTAACCTAACCACCTTATGACTTCAGAATCGTCGTGAAATTAGTAGGTTATTGGGTATGAGATCGAACCATAAAACCATTTTCTGACATTGTTATTTTCAAATACCCCCTACATATGTGCTTCGAGATTCAAAATTATTTAGCACATGAAGGAAAGAGTTGCACTTAGAGTCTTAAAGATCACATTCTTCTATATCATATTTTAATCACATTTACATAAAAAATTCCATGGGGAGAAAAATTATACTACGATATTGCATGAATTCATTTTCTGGATTGCTCCCCTTCAACAGTATATGTGGGATACCAATATTTATTAAAACTTGACATTGGAATGAAAAATTGATATGACACCACAAAATGTTAAAGACGGAGTGAGATGCCTTAGTGAACAATGTATATTATTAATTGACATTAAGTTTCCATATTTTAATTTCACAAAATGTGTTTGGATACATAAAATGGACATTGATGAGATGTATCCAACACATTAAAAGGCTTTGTTTTAAAAAACTCCCCCTCAGAAATTGATTTACATAAAATGACATTCTACATACAACAATTCTTTAAAATTATTCGAGGAAGGGAAGTGTTGAACACAACAACTTTAACAAATACCTACTTTTTTATGTAAAAATACCACAATTATAATTGTAGACAATTTGACATTGGAACAGTTCTTTTTTGAAAAATTATTGTTCCACAAACGATTTTTAAAAACACGTGATAGAAGACTTCTCTTCTATTTTAGAGTAAGCGCACTAAAGCGTACATGTCCCTATTACATTCGAGACCGAGTTATGCACTGAAATGTACATAAGTCATTAAGAAAAATTTAGAATTTGACATTGAAAGTTCTTTTTGAAAAATTATGTTCACCGATTTTAAAAACACGTGATAGAAGACTTCTCTTCTATTTTAGAGTAAGCGCACTAAAGCGTACATGTCCCTATTACATTCGAGACCGAGTTATGCACTGAAATGTACATAAGTCATTAAGAAAAATTTAGAAATGACATGTTTTGAAAGCATTTGAAACTCCTGTTCGAACTTCATTTACATGCCCGTGTCGATGTTAATCAACATTTCCAGGTATGTAAATGTTATCGATTCCAAGAGACATGTCGAGAAGATTCTTTTTGGTATTTTTGAAATTTTTTTGATTTTATATTTTGTTTTTTTAGGTTTTATATTTTTCTATTTTCTTTTTGTTGGTTATATATTTTTGTATTTTCTTTTTCAAATTTTTTTTATAAAAGTCAAAAATCAAGAGAGAAAAAACATATTTACAAAATCGATTTCCATCAGCAGTGACAGTTTGAAAGCTAGAGTTGAAGTGGCGAAGAATTGAATCAGGTTGTTGTTGTGACGATTATGTTTTGATGCATCAGTAAGTGACAGAAATGAGCGGAAGATCTTTAAAACAACTTGATTTTCCCCCTCCATTGAAAAATTCGTCGAACAAAGGACCGATATAGCACAACCAGCTCCTCATTTGACATTGTTACTGTCTCAGCTGCTTGATGAACTTCTGTTGACATTGTGGTGCGAGGCTTGAACCGTTTTGTTCAAACGTCGTTTGACATTAAGGATCGAGGCTTGATCCATTTTGACCAAACGTCATTTGACATTATCATCATCTGTGAATCCATGTTGACAATGGTTTCTGAGATATCAGCTTTTTCAGCAACCATACTCTGAGATTTTCCTTGTTGACATTACATAAGGTACCTGCACTTAAATCAAGACTTTGTTCCTTCTGAACATTGATTGATGTACCTGCACTTATATCCAGAGTTTGTTTGCATTCATGAATATTAGGGATATCTACATTTGAACCATGTGGGGGTTCACTGTTAACCTTGCTTGTGCAAGAGTCGAATAACTTTTCTGTAGGAATCCATCTAAGACCAACATAATTGAAAATTCTACCTGTGGGTTTTCACCTAAGATCAGATTTAGGAGATGTTTTCTCATACACAGCGTAAGTCTTATTAGGAGAAAACCTATGTCCTGTAAAGATCTGCCTACCAGGTTTCTGAGTATGACTCTTTTGATCTACGGGTTTGTTATTGTTTCTGGTCTTATAGGATTGAATCTTAGCATGTGAATTCACTTCCTTCAGGAGTTTTGTTATACAAGCATCATGATTTGCATTAAAGACACACTTATGACATGTAGAACAAATATATTGTTTGGAATCTAAGAAAGAACTAGAACTCTTAGAGTGATCTGCTTTGGGCACAGCCGTTATCTTAACTCGACTACTCTTAGATACAAGCAAACTCCTAGATGTTTGATTGTTGCTCCTAGGTTTTGGTTTGCTATCATCAGTAGTGGTTTGAATTCTAGCAGAAGTAGTCACACTAGTTGTTGAGTTCCTATCTCTTTCTTGTATCTTTTTCTTAGCTACATCTAGATAGTGATTATGAACCATGTCATTTGAACTAAATCTTGGCATGTTCTTAGAACTATTCCTAGATGAGCTAGATGCAATCATGTGATCAGGTTTTGCAAAGG